>JAQGCS010001355.1:0-14284 GCA_034702105.1 Fuscozetes fuscipes | reverse complement strand
GTCTTAAGTAAGAGATAGTCATTTAGAATGAGGATTAGCTCATAAGAGAGGGCTTACGAGTTATAGAACAGCATATTTATTAATTGGAAGAATATGTTCGTCACTCGGGAGACAATACCTACATATGAGATAAAGTATCGGTTGTAGTTTATTAAAGCTTCCGAAGAGTCAAGGCCGGCGTCCAGTTTGAATTTCACGAAATACTGGTAAGAATTGAGTTTAACTGGGTAAAGCAATTTAAATGTCATCATTACTCTGTTTGCATTGATAAGCATATTCCAGGGCACAACCATTCCAAAGCCGTGCACTAATGCGATCACATCAAGACTCTCACTGACCCAGGTGGAAAATCGGCCCATTGTTCAGAAACAATACTTTTTTGTCAAAAATCAATTATAAAACTTTTTAGACAAATATTTAAACATTTATCGAATTATAAGGTATTCTTGTAATTCATGCATTGTTTGGAAAAACTGAACTATTGTATTTTGGTACCATTTATAGCCGCACTCGTGCTTGGTCATACTTAGTGTAGCATTAGGGCAGAGATTTGTTTATTATGCTTCTGGGAGATATTAATAACAATTTATGAGAATTTATAAACAAAATATTGAATAAAATCATAAGAATTTGTATTAAATAACAATAAATCGTTAGACTATTTCTGGGAAAAGCAATGAAAAGGTGAGTCCTGAAGCCATTCCTGTCATTATTGTGATGGAGGCCAGCATTCCAGCGCTCGACTTATACTTCGGAGAGACATTAACATGGGTATATCATTTGACCGCCAGATGACTGGAAATGTAAGCTGTGAATATATTCAAAATCAAAAAGACCCAGTCGTTAGTGTAGAGCACAGGTAGATCACGAGCCATTTTCATTGGTTTATAGTTGAACATCAAATAAAGCGGTATTAAAAGGGGTCGCAGCGAACCGAAGCTAATCATTAATTCAGTGCTTGGGAAGGGTATGAAATCTGCGATCATATTACCAACAAATGCGAAGGCACTGAACACTAAGAAACAGAAAACGGCCTCAAAATACTGTCCAGGAATCAAATTGTCTGATGATTTTATGTTTGGCTGAATTGCGGGAAATATTGAAAATGTGACGAAATGTATGATAAATAAGTCTAATAATTAAAGTTTCATTTTCTTAAAGACAATTAAATATTTTGTTTCTTGTTCTTCGGTGTCAATATTTATTGATTCCGAATACTTTATGCCTTTGAGTGACTGTTCTTTGGTATGGCTTTCCTTCAGATGTGCCAAATATCGTTTGAACTCCTAGCATTTGTAACAGTTATTAAAGCACCTCGTGAAATAATTTGCAAGCTTACTGAAGAATTGAGATAAATCTGAGTTAAAAGACAGATCCCGAGTATAAGCACTGCAAAGGAAAAGTATACCAGTCCTTCGACATGAGCTGACGGTGAGATTGCTATCGAGAATATGTTTACGAGAGACACAACTATACCGCAGATATCTTTAACTATCAAATGATCGATTCATTAATGAATTTAATTCTCAATAACCGCAAAACCCGCATATTTTACGCAATATTTTCATTAATAAAAAGTTTGTATTCTTATTATACCTTGCTAATAAAAAACGAGTTAAACAAATACTTTCCTATCGTTTAAGTTTATTATTCTGTGATTTAATAATTAAATTGATTATTAAATAAATTTTATAATTACAAAAAAAATGAGATATTGCGATATATTAGTGTAAAAATGAAAAACATTTTATTTTTTCTTCCAATATTCAATATTTATATGAACAGCTCTTTTGTAATGAGTTTCACTTTCATGAAATTTAAAAATTGACATTTTTAATTTCTTAAGTCTAGGAAATTCATCAAGTAAATGATAAAATCGCATAAGAAAATAACAATAAGATAAAGTCCAGAAATTATCAGGTATATTTTTAAAATTTTTATAAATATTTTTGAAATTGTCTTTTAATGAAATTTTAATGTTGTTAAGCGTTTTTCCGGCATAGAAGGCTACCATTATCCCCCTGTTATTTTGCTTTTCACTTGCTTTGAATAATTCAAGAAGGTCACCCAACGTACCTCCTTCTTTTATTTTAATACATTTTTTGGGAACTTTTTTCAAAATAGCTTTAACTAGTTCTTGTTGATAATCTCGAGTTTCTGAATAAGGTATCCCTTGTCTCTTGTTTCTAAAATAAATTTTAAAAATATTTTAGCATAATAATATAATCTAAATGAATTTTCTACTTAAAATAACATTTTAAAAATTATAATCTTTAAAGTTAAATTATGAAAATCACATTACCCTTTCATAGTCGCTTTTTGTATTTTATTTTCAACAAATTTGTATTTATCAAAGAAAAGGTCAATTAGCTTTTGAACTTTAATTCTTTCTTCTTCAACAGTGTGTGTAAAGATTTCACGTTTCAAAATACCTAAATCAGATTGAAATTCAGACATTTTTATATAAATTTTAGCGAAAAACACAGTTTAAAGCAATTGCTTGATATCAAATATAAGAATTTAGTTTACTACAAGAGTTTTTATACGCACATATGCTTCCTCTCTCTCTCTCACACACACACAGCAGCAGCTGGCATCTGTTAGCTGCCGCTCAAACTTAACTATTTTCGAATTTTGCGCGGTTTTCGATTTTTCATGGATTTTGTTTGTTTGGGGGCGGGATTACGAGGCCGTTGCTAGGTTATGTTTCAATCAGGTCTATTTACTACTAAGGGCAAAAGTTACAATTTGTTGATGGCATTGAATTTTCTAATTAGTATCGATTGACAAATGTTTTAATAGAAGATAACAATTAAGAGCTAAAATTTGACACAATTATAGGCGGAATACTATTAGACGAGAATCCACTTCTATGTGACTGCGATCTCATTTGGATCAGCGATTGGATGAAAAGATTGATCAGTGACATGCGAGTCATTAGCATCGAGGCCGCTCTTCAGGCAAACTCTATGGCAGCTATGAGTCAGTGCATTACATATGAAACGAATCGCTTTAATAAATCAGAAATTCACACAATTAAAAGAATGTCAATCTTGGATCTCAGATCTGAAGATATATTTTGCGAAAACCAATCATTTATTAGACTTTCAAATATTATTTTAATCGTTTCGCTTATTTTAGGCACAAATGTATTTTAATCAACAAATATAGGGCTGAATCAAAATCTTGTGTAGAGATAATTAGCCAATAAATACTGGTTCCGCCAAACTCAGCCAATTTATGATCAAACTAAAAACCAATCACTATCTAAGAATACATTCTAGTAGATGATTGTATTTGGATGATCCAAGTTGGATCCCAAACACTACATGTGTACGATAGTAGTCAATGGATTTTGTCCGACAAAATTTTGGATCAATTTATTAGTTAGTATTGATATCAAACTGCAAACTGTATATTAGTTTAATGTATAAATAAATGTAAGAAACGCTCAATTTTTTAAATATTTTGTACAAAAGATTAATAAATAAAAACATAATTTCAGTCATCAGTAATGGTATTGTTTTTTGCGTTTTGGTAATCGATTGCAAGCATTTGTTTGTCGAGAATAAGTCTGGGGTCAGACACTGTCTTGTGTTGACTCCACGCGTGAAAACATTTTGTGAATTTTCGGGTCTCTTTTCCTCTCATAGTAAGCATCAGAGTTCGGGGTCTATCCATTTGCTTCATTCTCATATTTTGAACGTATACCTGTGCGCTCTTATAGGCCAATTTAACTTCTACTTCACTACATCGAGAGCCCAACCATATGAACACTTGTGTGCCGTTATCTAAGAGCATAATGTCCTCATCCATGAGGTCGTCCTGACAGAAGTCACTGCACTTCTCAGAAACAGCGAAAAATCCCTTTTCGTTGGAACATCTGAACAGACGGGAGTAATCAATATAAGAGGCGTCCTTTTCATAGGCTTTTTTGCCGCCCAAGAAATCCCAAAATGACTCGGGTTCTTCTCCTTCTCCTACAATAGAAATGGTGAAGAAGTCCGAGTCATACATCTGAAGAGCCATTTGTTCTGCGATTGTGGCCTCGTCTTCATCTGCTTTGGATCCGATCCAAACGTAAGTCGTCACTGTTTCGTTGTCTTCATTGAAAGGGGATCTCAATATATAACAGAAGGCAGAGTTGAGAGCAGTTGCCTCAGCTTTTATTTGAATACAACGTAAAGTCAAGGGATTACTGTTTGACCTCAAGTGGAAAAATTCGACGCCAGTTGGTTTTAAATCTCTGTCGACAGCCGTCGAACGCCTTCCCTTATGTATAATAAAATGTTTGAAATGAGACAGGAACTTCAGATTTTCTTGTTGCTGATGGGTTCGCATTGTTTCTAACTTATTTGGAAACATTGCCTCAAACTTCTTCTGGAGACTGAAAGTGAAGTTGAGCCAACCCATATTAGAGGCATCCCTACCCTGCCAAAAATATACTACACAATGGAAGTCATCTTCAATGTCTTCCTCTTCCTCATTCGAAGCATTTTCAGACTCAATCGGAACCCAATACCGACAAAGAAATACATAACAATTGGCACTATAGAAGTGTCCGAACTCTACTTCCGGTAATTTAACAAATTTCTTGTTTTCTAAGACAAACGCTTCCATTGTCTGGAGATCTTCGCTCCACTCTTCTGATAGCTGCTGTGCCTCTGCTTTAGATAGCGGTGGCTGTCGCGGCATAAATAGAGCGGACAAATCGATTTTCATTTGTTGTTTTGTCACCCATTTTGTCAGATCTGCGCCCGTTTTCTGAACTGATTCGGCAGTTCTGGTGAAATCTACTTCCAGGACATTATCCCAACTCAAGAATTTTGATTTAAATGATTGCGTTTCCGTTCTGTTCATTCATTTCAATGAAATTTAAAACTAGACTAACATATAATTAGAGAGAAAGCATACCCTTCGAGACAACGCATCACAAATGCAAAGTCAGGCCTATTAACCATCGAAAATAACTCCTGGGCCAACTTAAGAGCTGCTGCTCTGACTAATCGCGCAGATTTGCGTCCAATCCTATAATTAATAGTGTTTTAAATGTATTAGAAGACAGTGAAAGTCTAATAAATACCAAACGTATAATTCTGAAGAACAGTCCATAATATAGACATTTTTGGTTTCGAAATGTTTTCGGGTCAGTGTTTTAGGTTTGTACTCGACTTGAGGTAATTCCAAATATCCCATTCCCAACCCCACTCTGTAAACAACGGGCTCATAGGGTTTGAATTCAATATCATCTAAGTGTTCGACTACTTCTGGATTTTCATCAAATTCTTGACCAGAATTGAATTCGAGCCAAAACTCTGGCGGTTCTGAGCTTTGATTACAAAATATGAGTTCACTTTTTGACTTTCGCTCCTCTTTATTGATCTTTTCTGCCAAAAGTCTAGCCTTTTGTTTCATTGTATTCTTAGACTTCTTCCCGTTCCAGATATATATCTTATATCCGGTGTCGACCAAAAATATGAAACGCGGGTCTAATGACGACCACTCGAGAGAAACCGATTCCATATATAGCTGTTTATTTGAGAGTTCATGCAATCGGAACATTCGATTTGTGACTTCTGCTTCTTCGACAGTGAAGAATCCGCTGGCAGTGCGACCGCCCTCTATGTAAATAATACCATCGACAAACAATTCAATGAAGGCGTCGCTTTCTTCTCCTTGTTCTTCTCTTATAGTCCTACAGTGAGCGCCCAAGTAATTGCGTAGATTCACAGCATGTATAGCAGAACAGGCTTTTTTGTCGAGGGCTGCCTCAGAACCGATCCAATAGAAGATTTGCCAGCTAACATTCTGGTTGTCTTCAACAGTGGTTTTTAATATTATATAGCAGTCGCCTTCATAGAACTTTCCGTGGAGGACGTCCTCAATACGATTTGGAATAAAGTTTTCGATCTCCCAAATGGTTAGTCCGGGAAGAAGTCCGACGTCTTCATCAAAGAAGTCGCTGTAATCCAAAGAAGGCTTTTCAAGCGCCTCATCCCATCGTTTGGGTTTAAGGTCCTGTTCATTAAGTTCTGCCTCACACTTGATTCTGTCTTTTTCTTTTGCCAAATCAGTCATTCCTTTGAGTACTTTCGATGAGTCTGAAGTGCTGTTCTCTCTGGCGCGTCGCACTAAACGCATTTTTCTTGCAACCGGGTCTTTAATTGGCACTAAAGTGTGAACACAAAAATTAATACTAAATTTAATGTTAAAAGACTTACTATTGGTTGAACCCACGCCCCCTGAATTGGGAGCCCCGGCGAGTCTGAGCTGATTATTTAATGAGAAATCAATGTTATAAAACTCCAAACGTTTGACTAATTCTGAGGGTTTGGGCGGCATTATTAAGTCCGGATTATTGCTCAGATCGAGTACTGTTAACTCAGTCAACAGATGTATGGCATCGGGTAAAGTGATTAACCGATTGTTGGCTAAAATTAATTTTTTAAGTTTTCCGCAGCGAACAACTCCTTCAGGAATGAGTTCCAAGTTATTGTTTGCGGCCATAAAGAGCTCTAAGTTGTAAAGCCTTACAATTCCTCGAATGCCTTCGAAGTCAAGATAATTGTCATTAACGTAAAGACGCCTCAAATTTGTTAATTTGCACAAAGAGTTGGGCAAAGAATTCAGTTTATTTCGCGACAAATTCAAGACTTCTAAGTGAGGCCAGTCTTCGTCAACACTTTGAGAAACTTCTGTCAGACAATTGTCACTTAAGTTCAGTCTTTTTAGATTTTTGAGAGTAAAGATGGCGTCGGGAACTCGAGGAAGACTATTGGAGGATAAGTCGAGTTCAGTCAGATTTACCAAATTGTCCAAAGAGTTGGGCATATTTTGGAGGTTTCGTTGGGTGTCCCGTAAATTCAATGACTTAAGAGCCGTCAGAGATGGCAAATGTCTAAACTGGTTGTGCGCTAATGGATTGTGACTCAACACTAATGTCTGTAAACTAACCAAACGTCTCATTTGTGGCGGAAGTGTTTCTAATGAAACCAATCAATATTTTAATCAAAATATTTAATGAAAACAATTTAATACCCAATCGATTGTGACTTAAGTCGAGAAAAAGCAAATCCGTTAAATTCACAAATAATTGATTCGGAATCGTTTGAATACAATTATTACTCAAATTCAAAACCAGTAACCCTTTGCTTCGGTCCAAATCATTGGGAACTTCTTTCAATTGATTGTGACTTAAATCCAAAACTAAAAGCTCTTCCAAATGAAATATCTCCGGAGGAATACCACAATTCTTGATGTTATTATGTCTGCAACTCAAATATCTCAGACATGGAAGTGATGCCAACTCTCCGTGAAGTGTAACCAAATTGTTGCGAACCAACGAAAGTGTCTCCAAATTGTTCAGATTCGCCAACTCTTCGGGAATCCAATCCATTTGGGTTCGGTTCAGTTTAAGCCATCGCACGTTCCGCAAGTCCTTCAACTCTTTCGGACAGTTCTCGTCCTAAGATATTATTGATGACAACGTTTTATCGCTCTTAAGACAAACAAATCGATGGATTAAATCGCTTTTAAATACCTGAAAATCATTTCGGCTGAAGTCTGCGCCGCGAATGAACGGCAAAACACCAGTCGCTGCCATTTATGACCAGTAATTGCACTCCAGGTTCGACTCAACTCTAATCCCAAATAAAATGTATTAAAAACTACTATTTTATTACAAAATTGTTTAATAAATAAAATGTAAATATTTTACAAAAAAAAGTATAAATATATTTATAAAACAATGATTTTAATGCTGTGGAGAGTCTGCGCACAACTCTCTTACGTTTGTTTTGAATTATTATCGAAAACTCGAGGAAAGTTCAATATTTGGTTTTTAGGGGTAATTTGTAATTGATATGATTGTAATGAGGATTCATTTATTCAAGATTAATTAATTTCAAATACAACTTTTCCTTTGATTGTTTGATTTTTATTTTATTTTAACCAAATATTTATTTATAAAATATTGTAAAAGTAATGAGGGACTCGAATAATTTGACATGGCACAAAAGAGGTTATCAAGAAAGGATCTTCCGCAGGAATTCCTTAGAAATGCCAAGTCTACATGAAATTGTGCCAGTCAATAAATTGTTGGCATTAACAGAAGTGGGCTATTTTATCTATTTCCTTTAACTTTGTTTTAATCTTTTACTAATAGTATAAAACAAAGTTTTAATGAATTGATGAGTATTTTGAGAATTTGTTTCGTAAACAATATTATGGTATTTAACAGTGGATTAAAAGGAACTCCTTTTTTGTTAGTCATTCAATGCTTCGAAGAAAAGTTGTTTCGCTGAGTATTACTTATTTGTAAACACTGAGTGTTTTTATTTATTTTGTCAAAAGTACGCCTTAAATGTCATAATGTTAGCAAACTTTGCAGAACCCTTTGAAAATGATTTAGCCTCACCAGCTTAGGTTAGCTTTATATGTCTAGGTTGGCAGTTCTAAGCAAGACTCGAAAATCTTGATCAAAATCTTAAAACTCATGGATGTGTTCAAAAAGTTGAAAAGATTGAATTTATAGCTAAATCAATGCTAAGCCTTAAAATGATTGTTAAATTGGTAGTTTTAGAAAGTTATTGGAAGTTGGTCATTGTATTGGGTTGTATTCATCATTGATTCCTTGATTGGGATCTGACCACTAATATCACTGTAAATGTTGTTTTTAAGTACAACTACTTTACTATTAGCTTTGAATAGAGGGAAAGGCAGTTAAAAGGGGAGCACTACCTCTGAAAGTCTACATCACAAAAAACTACAGCTGTAGTCGATTATCATGTGAGCCAAATGCTAATAAAGACTAAGCTGGGCCTCTAGTCTGATAATGACGCAGGCAAACTTGTTTAAAAAGCTACCTAGTTGATCCAAATTTGACAATTGGAAGAGTAACTTAAACTTGTGATAAGCAAACTGTGTGTTTGATTTAGTCGTGGTTAAGAGTGTTGAACATAATTGATGTTCATGAGTGTAATTGTGTTTGGTGTAATAGTAGCTAGTGTAGATTGTCTGTATGAATACGAACTACGCGTCTATGCGTTGTATGCAATAATGACAACACAATAACGTATCGGATGAGCAGCTGATCAGTTAAGAGACCACTGCTTTGTTCCTATTATTTGATTAAATAATAGCCATTATAGCCGTCATTTCTATTAATATTACATTCAATTAATGGACTAAAGAGTTAAACAAATGTTAATGTTTTTAATAAAATGTTGTAATCAATGGTTTGAATGACTAATGTTTTGTTGTTTTGATATGAAATTCGTAAACAAAAACAAAACCAAAACCAATGTTTGATATATGAGTGAAGAGAGAAATCAAATTATTTTTATATTGTGTTTGATATCAAGAAATCGGTGGAAATCGATATGAATTTCGGTGTCGAACCCAACGACGACGGATCCAATTCTGTGTTCGTTAACTTCAATCAGGACTCGTCGTATGTCTTAATTCTGTTCACTCTTTTGGTCAAACAAAAGCTCTTTAATACTGACATCTATTTAATTGATACTAAAAGATGACCTTAACATACATTGACTATAATTATGACTAATTGTAAGCTTTGTTTAATTGATGTAATGGAAGGTCACTCGCGATCGGAACTAAAACTGGTTATAAGTTATACGCCTTGAGTTCAACCGATAAACTCGATTTACTTCACGAGGACGGTATGTATGGCCTCCGATAGTCTCGTCCCTCATTTCACTGATTCATTTGAGTCCAAACTTTCAAACAATTTGATAAACATTTGCTTTAATTGAATTATTAGAACAAATGTTTAAACGGTATTAAAACGATATGTTTTGAGTAAAATTATCTGAGAATATGTTTCACTGATAAGAGAGGGTTCAATTAGCAAATGATAACAAATTGAAGACTAATGCCTTCCCTATTGATTGATTGATCAATTATTTTAATCTTCAAACAGATTCTGAGGACATTCGTATAGTCGAGCGCTTGTTTTCATCGTCTTTGTTGGCAACGGTGAGTCTGTCGGCGCCCCGAAAGCTCAAAGTGTGTCACTTCAAGAAGAAGACCGAAATATGCAACAACTCCTATACCAACACTATTCTGGCCGTCAAACTGAACCGCCAGCGACTGATTGTGTGTCTCGAAGACTGTATTCATATCCATAACATTCGGGACATGAAATTATTGCATACGATAAAAGACACGCCTCCCAACCCCAACGGACTCTGTGCCCTTTCGGCCAATTCTGACAATTGTTATTTGGCTTACCCTGCCAACAATATCAGCGGTGAAGTCAATATATTTGATGCACAAAACTTGCAAAATAAAGTCCTGATCACAGCCCACGACAACCCTTTGGCTGCCATTGCCTTCGACGCCAATGGTATCAAAATAGCGACCGCTTCTGAAAAAGTATTTCAATTATTCCATTGAATGGCAATTAAATTATTGTTTTTAGGGAACTGTTATTCGAGTGTTTAATGTATTGGACGGTCAAAGCATTTATGAGTTCCGACGGGGATATGCCCGATGTGTTTCAATTTATTCCCTTTCGTTCAGCTCTGACTCACTCTTCTTATGTGCCTCAAGTAATAAAGAAACGGTTCATATCTTCAAATTGGAGGACTTGACTGAAGTGTACGTTTCATGTGCTCATCCATTAAATCCTAAATATTTACTTTTCATTCAGTGGTAAGCCATCAGAAGAACCCCAATCCTTATTGGGGTATCTGAGCACTTATGGCCGCAAAGCATTGGCTCAATCGGCCAGCTATTGGCCATCAGTGGCCGATATGATGAATCAATGGCGTTCATTTGCTACGGCCAGACTTCCATTGTGCGGATCACGAAACGTGTGTTCGGTGGCCAACATTCAAAAGGTTCCGCGAGTTCTGATCGCATCGTCCGATGGATACCTTTATATCTATGACCTCAACACCAGTGAAGGTGGAGATTGTACTCTAATTAAGCAGCACAGGTATACATACGGCATATTTGATTGCTTTGTCACATATATTAATTACCTCAGATTGGATGAAACCCTCAATAGTGGCGCTGAGGCTTCTAATTCGGCCAATATTCAGGGTATGTTTAGTTTATTGATTACATGTGTCTGTGTTTTGCTGGAATTCATCAAAAGTAACGCCCGTTTTGTCCGAAATGCCCCCAAACTATAATAGGGAGCGTCAGTTATGCAGCTGTTGTCCGCGGCTTTGAGCAGAGCGCCGCACTTTCTTCTACTGCCTGTTCTTCCCTCCAACCCATATCTGGCGGTACGTCTGCCGCAGGTCTGTCGCCGATTGACTTTTATTTGTTTTCACATGAATTCTGGCGATTCTTTTCTTTTTATTTTTGAATGCATTTAATACTAAATTTTAATGAACAGAAGCGATGCCAAAGCCTGAGTCGGGGGTGGACTACGACGGAGATTTCCCACCAATGGGTTATTCGCCCGGATTTTGAAGACAACCTTTTTTGTAGAATATTATCTATAATGTGAATACTTATGCTGATAATGTGATTCACATTCGACTACAACTGATTTAATCAGTTATTCAAATGTATAATAATTTACATTTTATTTACTATTTATGAGACAATCGTCTCTTTTTTGATAAATGTATTATAAATAATGTTTTGCTGTAAATATTTATATCGAATTTAAGCAATTAATCAAAGTATAGTCCAAACGGTTTTAATTTGATTGATAAAAAATATATATAATTATAGCGAAAATTTATTTGTAAATCAGTCTTATTTGTCGTTCGGTATCATAAGTAAACTAAATAATAACAATAGACTTTTGTACACATTTTATCATTCAATCGACTCTTATATTAATTTGTGTTTAGCTCTCTTTAGGGAGACTACACATCTCACACGTGCTTTTCGTGCCGTCGTTTTCGAATGTGCAGTAATTACACGACCATTTGGGTATTTCCACTTGAGATGTGCCCACATTTGTGTTACCGCTGTTTTGCGTATTACTGCTTACTGAAGAGGTCGACGCTATTCAATGAAATTCAATGATTAAAACAAATGAATGCATTCAATGATTGCGATGACTCACGAGTAGCACTATTGACGACAATGAGCTGCTCGACAGTCGCCCACTGATCGCTTTTCGACCATTGATCGGCCATTTTTCTGTTGGAAGTTTTAATCGCTTCGAGCAATGGTTTGATTGTAGTCTTAAACGGTAACGTATCCATAGTTGCAATATATAGAAGCAAATGGAAGTCAGACATGGCTTCGAGAAATTGGTTCGGAGCGAATTGCTTTAAATAGTTGGACAGCACATTAAAGTCTTGAATGTGACCCTCAATAAAACGGTTCTCAATCGGGAACGGCTTCAAGTGATTTATTGGATTGAAACTAAACTTTGGATCCATAGGCGTCGATACGGGAACATCGACTAACAGGTATTCTATAGGTAGGGGTCGAGCTATTCGCGTCACTTCATTACCATAACCGTCCTTTTCTTTATAAAACACGTCCGGAACGTATTGTTCAGAAGAAGACTCTCTCACATAACCCAATTCAGGCGCGTCTTTAGTCGGCAGCAAACAGTTATCCCTAACCAAAGCCATACATTGGTTGGAGACCTGATACCCTTCCATGTGAACCTGGTTGTTTTGATCACCAGTTATGCAAATCGTCACAAATTTAGAACCAAAATAATTTTCGGGAGAAAAACGACAGGTATTTGGGTGAATGTTTTGAAGAAAGCCCGCCATAACGCACTCCTGAGCTGATAGGAAGTGACTGTTGACATTACGTAAATGCTTTACTGTTCCTTTGTGTGTATCCTCGGGAATCAGATCAGTGAAAACCCAACCGATTCTTTTGAGGCCTAATTCATTAGCAATGAATTCGACGTCAGCCGAGTGTTTGTCGGGAGTAATCAAACGCACGAAATCACGACTACTTTCTTGAGGCGGTTCATAAATGGCGACAACAGTTGCTTTGATTCCGAGCGGTACGTCTTTGTGAACACTATAATAGCCGTAAAGAAATCCAATTCTTTGGTGTCCTGTCGTTCGCCAATAGTTGAGGAACTTCTCAACAATTGAGGCGTTTTCGAAGTTGACGTTATCGATGTGTCGGTACACCTGAAACAACACAATTCACAAACTATACGAATCTCATTATTAATTACTTGTCTGTTGAGAGTGATAGCACTGGGCTGACACTTAGTGCAGATGCCCTGAGGCCATGGGGCGTGACCTGTGCACCCCGGTCTTACTTTACAGCTAATGTTCTCAAGAATTGCAAACTTTCCCCTAAAAGACAAACTAATTGATTGAATTGAAACAAATATTGGCCGAAGTACTCACTTATCGATTCCATTCGTCAATTTCTTAAGATAAGTGTGGAAAGACATATGTTTTATGTTGTGCTCTCGTAAATAGGTCTCGTCGTAGGGTTCGGTCGACGCACAGTACACACATTTGGCATTAGGCCCGTGTCGGCATAGGTTAGGGTCGGGCTGACGCTCTATTAGTCCGGTTTGTCCGTAGAGTATGATATCGACCTCATCTTCGGCGGATTTTATATCGTTTGAAACGATACTATTCTTAAGGTTTTCGATAATATGATTATTACTATAATTAGAGTTGTTTTGAGTCAAACGGTTGTCGTTTTGGTCATCAGTTTTGTTGATTTGGAGGTAAACTATGTCCCCGTGTTTTAAACCGAAGTCTTTTAATGTCTTTCTCTCCAATAATGGGATTTGGATTTTATGAGACCTATCTTTGAATACTTTGAAACCAAACAAGTCTTCGAAATCAAATGCCTTTTGGATCTGAAGAGGAATTCAATTAGTCTTTCGATTAATAATTAATTTCTTTGATTCTATACTTTTTTAATGAGACATTCGGTGGACTCGTCTTCATTGGTTTCAATTCTTTTGATTCCTTCCGGGCTTTGAATGCGAATCAACTAAAGAGGAATCGGATTAGAAATCAAAAGGTATTGTTTTGTAATCAATTCATTGATTCAAATATAAAATACAATAATTAAAGACAATTACAAACCATTTCTGATTTGGTTCACAATTACTGTTAAATAAAACTAAAAACAATTGTCTGTAAATCGAAATAAACGGCGAATTGTTTTGATTTAAATTAAGAGTTAATTCAAACAAATCGTTGATTCAATGGTTTAAACGCAAGTCATTGAGTCATCTGTTCGTATATGACGTCAACTCCAGTATTGTTGTCATGTATTACCAGCTCAACGAGAATATAGGTAAACAAACGGCAACTTTTTGTTCAAGCAATAAGCTTTTCAATGCATTAGC
>JAQGCS010001354.1:0-14290 GCA_034702105.1 Fuscozetes fuscipes | reverse complement strand
AAAAAAAACTTAAATCAAAAAGAAAAAATCAATAAAATAACCCACCCACAAAAAAACACTTCGAAAAAAGTAAAATCACCGGGCAAAAAAAATTGTAGTTTTCAAAAGAAAAACTAAAAGAAATATACTTAAATATCAAAGAATAAGATATAAAAATCAAACGGATGCTATACATCACAGTCAATACACAACCCAACAAAAACAACAAATACATAGTAACCCCTAAATAAAAAGAAAAAGAAGAAATAATAAAATCTTTAGAATAAAACCCAAGAACAAAAGGAAATCCTGAAAGACAAAAACATCTCACAACAAAAAAAAGAAAAGAGGAAAAATTTGTTAAATTCCTACCATAAAAACGTGAATCCTGTCTTCCAGATATCTGCCCCATCAAGGACCCAGTTCTCAAAAATAATATACTTTTAAAAAAAGCATGAATAACTATATGAAGAAAAGATATAAGTCAAACCCCCACAGAAAGAATAAATATTATTATACCCAACTGACTTAAAGTAGATATAGCAACAATCTTTTTTAAGTCACCTTCAACTAAAGAACAAGCCCCAGCCAAAAGTATAGTTAAAAGAAAAAAAAATTTAAAAAAATTAAACCCAACAAAAACAAATAAGTAATTAAACCGAATTAGTACATAAACCCCAGCTGTCACAAGAGTGGAAGAGTGTACCAAAGAGGAAACAGGTGTAGGAGCAGCTATAGCCGCTGGAAGTCAAGCAGAAAAAGGTAATTGAGCACTTTTAGTAATGGACCCAAAAAATAAAAAAACTAAAAAAAATATATTAACATCTAAAGAAAAAAAATCCCAAGAAAAATTTCCTCTTATAAAAAAAAAAAGAAAAGAAATCAAAAAAAAGGCATCCCCAACACGATTACTAAAAACTGTAACCAAACCAGATTCAAGACTAGAAGAATTATTATAAAAAATTACCAAGCAAAAAGAAACCAAACCAAGGCCATCTCACCCAACTATAGTAACAAAGAAATTACCAGAAAAAACAAGAAAAAACATAGAAAAAACAAAAAGAAAGACCAATCACCCAAAGCGACGCAAATCAACAGTACCTTGTATATAAAATATTCTATAAAAAAAAACAATTCCTGAAATAAAAGATACACAACTAAAAAATCCCAAAGACAAAAAATCAAAAACCAAAGAAAAAGTGATATCAAGACCCAATAAACTAAAAAGATAATAATCAAAAAAAAAACTTCAATAAAAAAAACAAAAAAAGAAAAAAAGTATTCTAAATAAATAAACCAAAAAAAAGAAAAAAGAGAACAAATAAATTATAAGCTGAAATTCCTAAAGAACCACAATCAATTATTCATTGTAAACTTAACAACTTAAACAAAAAAAAATAGAATAAAAAAAGGAATAAAAACCAACGGAAAAAAATGCCCATAAATGTTCAAAAACTCCCGTAAAGTTATATTGTAAAATAAACCATTAATAATTCTAAAACCATGGCAAGAAACAACATAAAAATAAATTCCATACAACCCCGCCAAAAAAAGAAATATCCCCCTAAAGAACAAAACTGGTATACTTAAACCAATCAAGCCAACTAAAATGAAAACCTCAGAAAAAAAAGAAAAAGAAGGGGGGACTCCCATATTAAGAACAGAAAAAACAAATCAAGACAAAAGAAAAGATGGAAACAAAAAACCTACCCCTTTCAAAACAAAAAGGCTACGTGTATGAAAACGTTCATAAAAAACATATAACAAATAAAATAAACAAGAAGAACAAAACCCATGAGCTATTAGTATGTATACTCCCCCCGTAAACCCCAATAAAGAATAAGAATAAAATCCTGCTAAACCAAAACCTATATGACAGATAGAAGAATAAGCTACAAATGACTTTAAGTCAACCTGACGTAAACAAATTAAACAACTTAATAATCCACCCAACAATCCAATAGACAAAAAATATCCACTATAATTAAAAAAAAACTTGGGAACAAAAGAAGAAAAACGGAAAATTCCATAGCCACCTAATTTCAACAAAACTCCAGCTAACACCATTGAACCAGAAACAGGAGCTTCGACATGAGCCTTAGGTAACCATAGATGAACCCCATAAACAGGTAGCTTAACCAAAAAAACTAAAAAGAGGAAGAATCTTCAATAAGAAGAAAACTCAAAAAAAGAAAGAAATTTTAAAGTAAAAAAAGCATGCTCAAAAGTAAGCATATAAACAAGAAAAGGAAAAGAAACAACAATAGTATAAAAAACTATATAAAAAGATGCTTGAACACGTTCAGGGCTGTATCCCCAAGATATAATAAAAAAATATATAAATATAAAGATAAATTCAAAACACACATAAAAAACAAAAACATTAAACCTGGTAAAACTAATTCAAAGTAATAAAAACATCCTTCTCAAAACAAAGAAAAAAGATGAAAAATAATTTTTTTTTCATTCATCAAATATACTAGAAAAAAAACAGAACAAATAAACAACCATAGTTAAATAAAGTAAAAAAAAAGAAAAAGAATCACAAAAAAAAATTCCCCTAAAACAAAACCTTCTTATATTTAAAAATATAAAGATAGCTAAAAAAAAAACTAAAAAATAAAAATAAAAAAAATCAAAAAATCCAAAAAACAAAACCAAAAAAAAGAAAGTAAGACCAATCATTAAAAAATAAAACTAAAATACCAAAAATCACGACCATAAAAACGAGAAATATTAACCAAAAGAGAAATACCGAATCCTCCTATACAAACCATTACTAAAAGAAATATAAATATTCCTATCAAACCAAAACTGATAAGAAAAAACCAACACAAAAAAAGAAATACTCCTAATAAAATGATTTCTAATAATAAAAGAACTACTAAATAATGAGAATTATAAAAGATCAATATAAGAAAAGAAAATCAAAAAAGAAAAAAGCTAAAAAATATTCCTTAAAGTTTAAATAAACATTGATTTTGTAAATCAAAAATCGGAAGGAAATCTCTTCTTTAATAATTATTTCAACAACAAAAATAATTAAAAATATAAACCCAATGTTCATGGCAATTTCCATTCTTGTAATTTCAATTATAAGAACATTTACAATTATAAAGGTAACTTCAAATAGATGAATTTCTTTAATTACAATCCTGACCTTTTCATCCGGTATAATAACACTATTTATGTATACAGCATCTATAACATCAAATGAAAAAACCAACACAAAAAAAAGAAATATAATAGTCATCATTATATTATTAGTGATAATGACACCAACAATTAGAATAAATACATCAAAACAATCAATGTATACATTCTCTAATAATATATTTATGATGATTATAGCTACAATGCTAATCATAACAATAATTTCACTCTCAATTCAAGGACACCACCCAAATCAAACGATTTCGTCATCTTTCTAATAAAAATCCAAGAAACAAAAAATAATCAAATCATAAAAATGGTAAAAAGGTCCCTACTAGATCTTCCGTCGCCATCCTCCATTTCATTTATATGAAATATAGGATTTTTATTAGGAATAACACTAACTTTACAAATTATTACTGGATTAATTCTTTCAATAATATATACAGCTCAAACAGAATTTGCTTTTAAAATCATGATTATAATTATGCGAGATTACAACACAGGTTGAATTACACGAATAATCCATATAAATGGTGCTTCATTATTTTTTCTCCTTCTTTACATTCACACAGCCCGTGGAATATATTTCTCTTCTCCCTCAAACAAAACTAAAGTATGATTTTCAGGAGTAATCCTCCTCTTAATAATTATAGCAACAGCATTCTTAGGTTATGTCCTTCCATGAGGGCAGATGTCTTTTTGAGGAGCAACAGTAATTACAGGGGTTCTCTCAGCTATCCCATTAGTAGGAAATGACCTAGTTACATGAATCTGAGGTGGGCCCTCAGTGTCACAACCCACATTAAACCGATTCTTTTCACTACACTTCATCCTTCCTATAGTAATCTTAGCAATAGTACTAATTCATTTAATTTTACTCCATGAAAAAGGATCCTCAAACCCTTCAAATTCCCATTCAAACCTTGATAAAATCAAGTTTAACCCAATATTTACCATTAAAGACAGAGTACCAATAATATCAATTATAGTGCTAATAATTATATTAAATTCAAACTACCCAAATATTTTAGGAGACGTGGAAAATTTTAATCCAGCCAATCCAATAGTAGCCCCTATTCATATTCAACCAGAATGATATTTCCTATTTGCATATGTAATTTTACGATCTGTCCCATCCAAATTAGGAGGAGTAATTGCCCTAGTAGCGTCAATCTTAATTCTAACAATTATGGTAACAAAGAAAAGAAAATCAAGAAAATTTAAAGTAACAAAAAAAATAAAATTCTGAATATTAATTTCAGTAATTGTCATTTTAACCTGAATCGGAGCAAAAACTATAGAAAGACCATTTGAAGGAATTGGACAGATTTATACAATCCTGTACTTCTCATTAATTGTATCTTTATAGTTTTCATCAAATGGCCTTGAAAGCCTAAAAAAGAATCTTTTCTAGAAAACTTTTAAAAAGATACCCTTCTAAACAAAAGAAAAAAGAGAGAGAAAGGAAGTAAAATTTTTCATGCCCTGTCCATCAAAAAATCGTAACGATAACGAGGAAAACAACAACGAATTCAAACAAAAATCATGCAAAGAAAAGAAATTTTAAGAATAAATAAAACCCCCCCAAAGAAAATGTAAGAAGTAAGAAAACAAAGAAAAATAATTATCCCATATTCACAAATAAAAATTAAAGAAAAAACTCCTCCACCATATTCGACATTAAAACCCGACACTAATTCTGATTCCCCCTCAGAAAAATCAAAAGGAGTACGATTACTCTCAGCCAAAATAATATATAGCCATCCGATAGAGAAAATAAGCCTAACAAAAAAAAACCAAAAACCAACCTGATAAAAAGGAAAAAAAGAAAAATCGTAAAAAGAAACGAGATAAACAAAAAATAATCCAAAAAAAATCATTGAAACCTCATATGAGACAGTCTGAGATACAGAACGATATCCCCCTAATAAAGAGTATTTTCTATTAGAACCCCAACCACAAAAAAGTAAAAAATAAACCCCAAGCCTCAAAAAACAAAATACATAAATAAAAGAAAAAAAACTACCAAAAACCCCAAAAAATCCACCAAAACATCCTCACAAAACAAATATTAAAAAGAGACCTAAAAAAGGGCCCACATAAAACAAAAAAAAAGAAAATCGATATCCTTTCAAAGATTCTTTAGAAAAAAGTTTCAAAGCATCAGCAATGGGTTGAAACAACCCAAAATAAAAAAGTTTTGTAGGGCCCTTTCGAAAATGAATATAACCTAAAATTTTGCGCTCAACTAACGTAAAAAAAGCAACTCCAAGAAGAACCCCAACAATTATAATTAGATAATCTAATAAAAACATTTTTCCAACTTGAAAAATTGAAAACAAGTTGGAAAAAGGTGGGTGGGGTATAATCTCAAAAACGATACTAAGGTGGGTGGTTATAGATAAGATAAGAACGCTTAGTACTGGAAACAACTAAAGCTAAAAGCTTAGGTATTCATAATTCCTAGATTATATTTGTTTTAGGAAAATAGGTTAAATAAACTATATGTCTTCAAAACATAAGATTATAATTCTTCCAAAAATCAAATTTGCAATTTGATAACCATAAGAATTAGAAGGGCTCCTTTTTTATCAATAATTATAATTTTTAGAACGATTCTATGTTTTGTTTCTAACTCATGAATTAGAATCTGAGTTCTGTTAGAAATGAATACCCTTTCTTTTTGTGCTTTAATAAATAAAATCACAAAAGAAAAAATAAAAACTTCTGAAATAAGAATAAAATATTTTGTGATTCAATCAGTCTCCTCAGCCCTTTTAGTATATACGTCTATTTGTTTTAAAACAAATAGACTTATATTTATAATTTTTGTTAGACTAACAGTAACTTCAATTATAATTAAGATAGCAGCCTCACCTTTCCATCAATGATTTGTCACAATAGTAAAAAATATCTATTGAAAAAGAAGAACACTTCTCATAACATGACAAAAATTAGCCCCCGTTTACCTTTTAATTTTTCAAATTAAAAGGTTAACGCTACCATTCATAATTTTATCAGCAACAATTGGCGTTTTATCCCAAATTAACAAAAAATATATTTTAGAAGTAATAAGATTTTCTTCTATCTTTAATTTAAGATGGTTAATACTAAGAATAATTTTAAACATAAAAATCTTTGTCATATTTTCAATAATTTACTGAAGGTCTGTAATTTTAATAATATGGATATTAGAAAAATCAAATATAAAAGTTTTAGAAAAAGAAAGAGTATTAAAAATAAAAAAATGATTATATATTATCATTTTAATCAATTTAGGAGGAATTCCTCCTATGGCAGGTTTTATAGCAAAGTGAATTGTATTTTCAGAAGGGTTAACTCAAAAAATATTTTTTATCATAACCGTACTTTTAATTATAAGAAGTATTAATTTGTATATCTATATACGAATGATAAGAACAAATATAACTAACAACACAGAAAACAACCAAAAATCTTCTAAAAAACATCACTTTTTATTATCAATAATGACAATAACATTAAACATCTTCCCTTTAATAATAATTTGTGCTTAGAATAGGAAACGCCTGTAGAAAGGACTATTTTGATAGAATATAATAAAATTATCCTAAAATATGAAAAACTTGTACAACCAAAAAGTACCGTGCCTAACACCCATTCACAGATTAAAATTACAAAAGTTTACAACTTTATAAAATTCACCATAAAGGGTTAAACTTCTAACACCCAAAGTTAGTATCACGATGATTGTCCTAAAAGAATTCTTAAAAACGTACAAAAATGATCATCAAAAAGCTGGGGTCCTTTCGTACTAGCAGCTCAAATATAAATCTATTAGATAAAAACCAGTCTGGCTTACACCGACTTGAACTCAGATCATGTAAAATTTTAAAGGACGAACAGTCCAACCTATAAAACTGCTGCATTATAAGGTAATTTTAATCCAACATCGAGGTCGTAATCTTTTTTTTTAATAAGTGCTCCTAAAAAAAATCACGCTGTTATCCCCAAAGTACTTTAGAAATTTTTCTATAAAAAAGTTCTATTATAAATTAATATAACACAAAATTAAAAATTTCATATATTGCCCCAACCAAATATAAAATGTCTTAAAACTATTTTATATAAAAGTTTTGGGGTCTTCTCGTCTTAATAAAAAAAATGTTATTTTCAACAAAAATATAAATTCAATGTTAAAACAAAATTTTTACGAAAATTCTCCCATTCATACGAGTTTTCAATCAAAAAACTAATGATTTCGCTACCTTAGCACGGTCAAAATACCATGGCCGTTAATAATCACCGGGCAGGGAAGACTTTATATTTAAAGATTAAATTTTGATAAATAAATCCCATAAAAACACATTAATAAGAAAGAATTTAAATATTAAAACCCAATAAAAAACTAAAAAAATTCTAATATTCTACTAATAAAATAATTTTCAAAAATATTAAAAAAGCAAAAGAATTAAACCCAAAATAAAAATGTTATTACACATATATATACTTCTAAAAATATAAATAAAACAAAAATTTATTAATATCCAAAAAGATATCCCTTTTTAAGAAAGAAACAGAACTAAAAAAACGTAAAGCATTTTACTCCTTTATAAGAATTAAAATTTTTAAAACAAAAAATATTCAAAAAAAGATCATAGTTATTCAGTATATATAAATAAATATAATTCTACTTTTCCTTATACAAAAGGTAATACTAATTCTTAATAAAAAATTTCTTTTAATTTAAATAACTAAACTAAACTACTATAACAATATAAAACTCCCCAACAAAAAAGAAAAGGTTAAAAAATCTTTACCGTAATTAAAGAAAATAAAACCTTAACAAGGAAGCCTTTCCAGCCCTCCTACTTTGTTACGACTTGTCTATCAAAAGAATGACGGGCGATATGTACTTTTTTAATTAAAGAATCAAACAAAGATTTTATTATTTGTTTTACTAATAAATCCAATAAATTATTTATTTTAAAAAATAAAAAAATAAAGTAGTCCACAAAACCTTTTTAATCCTCTGCACCCTGACCAGAACTCCTAGAAACAACACCTTATATCATCTATAAAAAGAAAGAAAAACAACGATATACAAAAATTTTAAAAAGTTAAAATAAACGTGGGTTATCGATTAATTTGCAGACTCCTCTAGAAATTTTAAAAACCGCCAAATTCCTAAGGTTTAATATTAAATAAACTATTACCTTATTTTAACCAAAAAGTAACAGGGTATCTAATCCATGGTCCTCCCCAAGTTTACAGTTTTAAACATTGTTAAAAGCAAAAAATAATTTCACCAAATAATAAAAATCCCAAAAAATAACTTTACAAAAAAATATATCAAAAAAACAGCTGTGTGACCGCGAATGCTGGCACAACTTTTATCACAATTATCTAAAACAAGGTTTAAAATAACTTTAATTATTAAATATCAATTTATATATCTTATAAAAAACTATTAAAGAAAGATGAAAGATAAAATTAAACAATATAAAAAATAAGCTTTCTCCTTAACAAAGAGATATTCTTAAAGAACTTATTTTTAGCAAAATAAATCAGTTTCGACCTGATATGTTGAAAGCTAATATGAGCTTAAGTTAAATCAAACTATATGCCTTTTAAGCATCAATTACTTTCAGTAGCTCATGATATATGCATTTAAATCCCATTTTTTTTTAAAATCCCAAAAATGGGATTTAAACGTCCTAAACATGATTTTTATAAATTTAATGAACCCTCTGATCCAAAAATTGATTAATAATAACGTTGGGAATTAATTTTTTGTCAATCTTAAATATTTATATATTAAAAATGAAAAATCTTTTTAAAAGATTTATTAAATTTTTCCGAAAAATTGTTTTTTGTATATTTATAAATGATAATATTTAACATGAAAGCCAGCCGGTTCAGGAAGTTCATGTTAAATATCGTTCTTCTTATTAATTATGTTAAATTACATAAATCATCGTGTTTATATTAACGCAGATACATTTATCTTATAAATATATGGGAAATGTGCAATGTTAATACATAGATTTTTTTACTTTAATTTTTTAAATTGATAAATAATACCATATATTCGTATCCTGACACTTAAATCTTTTTAAACTATTACATAAACACGCCTATCAATTACGTTTAATAACGTTAAATGAAGCTACATACATTCAAAGAGAGGAACCAGGGATCTTTGAATGTATGTTATATACGCGATGAATTTATTCAACAAACCACAAAGATATCGGAACTTTATACTTTGTTTTTGGGGCTTGGGCTGGTCTTTTAGGGTCTGCACTTAGGGGTCTAATTCGTTTAGAGTTAGGACAACCAGGATCGTTGATAGAAAATGATCAAATTTATAACACTATTGTAACAGCTCATGCTTTTGTTATAATCTTTTTTATAGTGATACCAGTAATAATTGGAGGATTCGGAAATTGATTAGTTCCAATAATAATTGGAGCACAAGATATGGCCTTTCCACGAATAAACAATATAAGATTTTGATTACTCCCACCCTCTTTAGCTTTATTATCTTCATCAGCATTTGCTGGAATAGGGGCAGGGACTGGATGAACTGTTTATCCTCCATTAGCCGGAAATTTATTTCATTCTGGTATTTCTGTTGATTTAGCTATTTTTAGATTACACCTTGCAGGTGCCTCCTCCATTTTAGGAGCTATTAACTTTATTACAACTATCCTAAATATACGGTCCTCTTCAATGACATTAGACTCAATTCCGTTATTTGTTTGATCAGTTTTAATTACAGCAGTATTACTTTTACTTTCTTTACCTGTTTTAGCAGGAGCAATCACAATACTTTTAACAGACCGAAATTTTAATACAACATTTTTTGACCCTTCAGGAGGAGGGGATCCCATCCTATATCAACATCTTTTCTGATTCTTTGGACATCCTGAAGTGTATATTTTAATTTTACCTGGATTTGGTATAATTTCTCACACAATCAGATTTTATTCAGGAAAAAAAGAACCTTTTGGCACATTAGGGATAATTTATGCCATAGTATCCATTGGGTTTTTAGGTTTTATTGTTTGAGCGCATCACATATTTACTGTAGGAATAGATGTAGATACCCGAGCATATTTTACAGCAGCTACAATAATTATTGCAATTCCTACCGGAGTAAAAGTTTTCAGGTGGCTCGCGACAATAAATGGAGCGTATTTGTATATAGATGCTTCCATATGTTGATCAATTGGCTTTGTGTTTTTATTTACAATTGGTGGCCTAACCGGAGTAATTTTAGCGAATTCATCTATTGATATTATTTTACATGACACTTATTATGTAGTTGCACATTTTCATTACGTACTTTCAATGGGAGCTGTTTTTGCTGTGATAGCAGGTGTAACCCATTGACTACCCCTTTTATTTAACATAAATATAAATCCTAAAATATTAAAAATTCAATTTTTATCCATATTTATTGGAGTAAATCTCACCTTTTTTCCTCAACATTTTCTTGGACTAAATGGGATACCTCGACGTTATTCTGATTACCCAGATGCTTTTACTACATGAAATATTGTATCTTCTTTAGGCTCATTGATTTCTTTTGTATCAGTAATTATATTCATGTGAATTATCTGAGAAAGTTTAGCCTCCTCTCGAAGTGTGGTAAACTTTTATGGGGTTTCCTCTTCTATCGAATGAATAAATCCATCTCCAGTAAAAGATCACACTTTTAATCAAAGAGTTTCTTTAAATATCTCTTAATTCCAAATTGAGCAGCTTTATCATTTCAAGACAATGTATCTCCCTCTATAGAGCATATTCTTTTTTTTCATGATCATGCAATAATCATTTTGATTTTAATTACTATTATAACTATCTATCTAGTTACATCATTAATATCCACAAAAAAATTTAATAAGTTTGTTATAGAAGGGCAAGAAATTGAAACAATTTGAACAATCCTCCCAGCTATTTTGCTAATTTTTATTGCCTTACCATCATTAAAAACCTTATATTTAATAGAAGACACAAAAACTCCTGCTATAACAATCAAAATTTCTGGCCACCAGTGGTACTGATCTTATGAATATACATCTTTAAATTTAGTAGAAACAGAAAATTTTATGGAAAATTCTAATATTATACGACTTCTAAAAACAAGAGAAATGGTGTACCTTCCAGTAAATATACTAATTCGTTCCTTGATTACATCCGCGGATGTAATCCACTCTTGGACTATTCCTTCTCTTGGGATCAAAGTAGATGCTCTACCAGGACGATTAAACCAATTATTTTTATTTTCAAAACGAGCAGGGATATTTTCTGGTCAATGCTCAGAAATCTGCGGAACCAATCATTCTTTTATACCTATTCTTACGCTATTTTCAACACCAAAAGAATTTATTAACAAAATCGAAAAAATTTAAGATTTCAGTTTAAGAAAACATAATTATGTCAAAATTAAAATTAAAATCTTTATACCTCAAATAAGACCTCTTATATGAACAACAATCTTTTTAATAGCAATATTCTTTATGTTATCAATTCTTTCATCAATAGAAAACTTTAATGAATCAACAAAAAAGAAAACTTTATTTATATCAAAAAATAAAAATTTAAAATGATAACCAATTTATTTTCAGTATTCGACCCAAGATCCTCAATTTTTTCTTCTTCATGAATAATTATCTTTATATTTGTGATAATTATTTCAACACAAATATGAAAAATTAGATCTTCTATAACAAAAATAAAAAAAAAGGTTATAAATATATTTAAAAAGGAAGTTAAATTTGCATTAAATAAAACTGAAAAAGGAAGAGAATTAATGATCATCCTGATTTTTGTAAGAATTTTATTAATAAATTTCCTTGCTTTATACCCACAAATCTTTTCTCCAACATCTCACTTAGCTGTTACCCTCCCTATCTCAATAACATTTTGGGTATCTTTAATATTGTTTGGATGGATTAAAAACACCAATCATATATTATCTCACTTAGTACCCCAAGGTACCCCAGCAATTTTAATAATATTTATAGTTCTCATTGAATTAGTAAGAAACATCATCCGTCCTATTACACTTTGTGTACGTCTAACAGCAAATCTTATTGCAGGGCATCTGCTTATAACCCTTTTAGGAAATGCCATTATTTCAATAAGAATAACACAAATGATTATTTTATTACCTATCCCTTTAATATTAACAATTCTTGAATCAGCTGTAGCATGCATTCAAGCTTACGTATTCATAACACTCGTAACTTTGTATAGTACAGAAACTAAATAATAATAATAAATAAATTTAATCCATTTCATTTAGTAGATATAAGACCATGGCCCTTACTAGCTTCTAACGGAGCCCTGTGTCTAGTTTTGTCAGGTTTAATTTTAATAAACAAAATTAATATAAATATATCCTTAATTTCCCTTTCAATTATGCTAGTAGTAGCATTTATATGATGACGGGATATCCATCGAGAATCTTCAAATCAAGGAAGACATTCAGATAACGTGATAAATGGTTTAAAAACTGGGATAATTCTTTTCATCGCTTCCGAAGTATTATTTTTTGCTTCTTTTTTTTGGGCTTTCTTCCACAGAAGAATTTCTCCAACCATTGAGTTAGGACAGTCTTGACCTCCTCATTCAGTATCATCTTTTAACCCAATGAGGATCCCTCTTCTAAATACAATCCTTTTACTCTCATCAGGTGTAACCATCACATGATCCCATCATGCTATATTAAAAAGAAATTTCAAAAAAGCAAAATTATCTTTATTTATAACAATTTCTTTGGGGGGTATCTTCACAATATTTCAAGGGTTTGAATATATGGAAGCCCCATTCTGTATATCCGATTCAACTTTTGGATCCACATTTTTTATAGCAACAGGATTCCACGGCCTACATGTAATCATTGGGTCTATTTTTCTTACAGTATCTCTAGCCCGATTTAAAAAAATAATTAATTCATCTAATCACATAGTAGGTTTTGAATGCGCAGCATGGTACTGACATTTTGTAGACGTTGTATGATTATTTTTATATTCAGTATTATATTGATGAGGAGCCTATTCTTTGAGTATTTAAAATACATCTTATTTCCAATAAGAAAATCTATAAGAAAATAAAAATTTCATGTATCTGGTTATCATTAAGAATTATTTTATTTGTATTTTTTTTGGCTGTACAAACCGTACAAAAGAAAATAGTAACAGAAAAAGAAAAATGATCTCAATTCGAATGTGGATTTAATTCAATAACTCCCTCCCATATCCCGTTTTCTTTTCAATTCTTTTTAATTGCACTTTTATTTTTAATCTTTGATGTAGAAATTGCTTTAATTATTTCCTATCCAATAGAACCAAACACAATAAAAAATATATTAATAATCCTGCTTTTCATCATAATTCTTACTTTAGGACTAATTTACGAATGACAAAAAGGAAAAATCAACTGATCAAAATGGACGAGAAAGTTTTCTTTGCAAGAAAAATAAGTTAATAACCTCGACCCTTAGTATAGTATATAAAATTACAATAAGTTTAAGACTTATAAAAGATCACTAAGAAAATTATTTAAACGTAGTATTAAAAATACATCAAGTTTAGAACTTGAAAAAAAGATTTAGAGTGAAAAATAAGGCCGCTAACCTTTTTAAAGCTTAGCTACACTCTCATAGTTTAAAAAAAAACACAATTTTTTCATAATTAAGATAAAGAGAGTATAAAACTTTAATAATCTTTAGCTCCTTCAAAGCTAACGTTAAAATAACTTTAAAAGTCTAAAACAAATAAAAAACAAAAAACAAAGAAAAAAAAGTTAACATTCCGATACTAATTACAGAAAAAACCAAAGTAAAAAAATTAAATTTAGACAATAGTGTATAAGTACCTCTTCCTCCAATTATTTCTATTCATTTTCCCTCATGAGAAGAATGTGTTATGTTTATAAAAAAAAAAGACCTTCCACCAAAAGTTTTTCATCGCAAAAAACCTAATATCCTCAAGAAATAAAACAAAAAATAAAAAAATCGTACAAAAAAAAATAAAATAAAACCAGATAAGAAAAGCAAAATTCCTGTAAAAAGGTCAAAAAAGGTCAAAAAAAACTTAAATCAAAAAGAAAAAATCAATAAAATAACCCACCCACAAAAAAACACTTCGAAAAAAGTAAAATC
>JAQGCS010001353.1:0-14293 GCA_034702105.1 Fuscozetes fuscipes | reverse complement strand
TTAATCAAAAAATTTATTAAATTTAAAAAGTATTGCAAACAAACAAAAATCAATTTGAAAGAAATGAAAGGTGTAATTTTGGAGAAGAGACCATTTTCTTAATTTTATTCAATATATCAAATATAAAAATGAAATGAAATGATCTTTTTATTAATTATTTCTTTCGGTTAAATTGATTACCGTTGGATTCAAAGGTAAGGTGTCATCTGATCTGTTCTTTTGATGTCTTTTAAAGAGAATGAAGGCCACAATTACTGCGATCACCACCAAAATGGGCGCCGAAATACTAGCGGCCAATCCATAAGCTTTATAAATGCAAAATAAAGTTAACTTAAATCAAAGTTATATCTAAACTATTTTTACGCCCGATTTTCTTTTTATTGTCGTCTTTGCCTTTACTTCCAATTATGTTCGCAGTTGTCGTCGATTGTGAAGTGAGTGTCGTTTTGATGAATTTGTTTGAGGTCATAGATTTTGTGTGATCTGAGGAAAGAGATGATTGCGTTGGGTTAACACTTGTTGGTAGAGTTGCAAGAGTTAAATGTGTGGCCGTAGGCGTATGTGATGTTTGACTAGAAAAGGTAGCCGACTGACTAACAGTACTTAAGCTATGAGTCTGTGATGCAGGAGTATTAATTGTGGTGGAACTCGAAGATTTAGCTCTAATACATCCACTGCTAAAACTGATGTCATCGATCGCAATGTCGGCTTCATTGCCGGCGCCAACTTGTCCTTCAATAACGAATTGAAAGGGCACTGAACTATTGATGGCTAATATAGCTCTCAACCATTGTTGGCCTAAATTTCCTTTTTTGAAGATTTGAGCGTTTGTTAGGGTTTGACTTTGAGTTCGTCCGTATATACGAAGAGAACCCATTTGAGTGTCGGACCCATACAAGTAATAAAACAGACGAATCGCACATTTTTGTCCTGAGCTTTTCAGCCAAAAAGTAATCAAACGAGATTTGGTATTCTGGTCATGAACTGAACCGTTTAGGGCTAAATAGACTCCTTTGCCCATAAGTCTGAAAGTATGATCATTGGCCGGTCCCGTTCTTCGGCCCAAATTGTCAAAAATAGCGGTGTTTACTAAAAACCATTGAGAGTTAGAATTTTTATCCGACTCTACTGTAAATATTTGAGGACATCTTGTATTTGATTCGAAAGTACATTTAGGAAGTTCTGAACACTGGTTATATAACTCGTCCCAAAGATTACCGCAATCGTCAATTCCATCACAGAGTGAAAATCTAAAGCAAATATTAAATTGATTTTAATAAATAATATTCAATTGATTTTATTTTTCTTTAAGTGAAAGAACTGACTGATCGATGCAGACACTGTCCTTGCCACATTTGATCTGACCCACATCACAAATGGCTGTTGTGCTCTTTATAGGTCCACAAGAATCAAAGTTTATGTCGTCAATGGCTATAATTTGTGTTTTTGTGTGAATATCGCCTTCAAATTGCACACTAAATGGCGATCGATGTTCGCCAATATCGACAACAACTTTGTTGTGCCAAATATTAGCACCAATTTGAGAGCCAAAAATCCTCCAGACATAATTAAAAGATGAGGGTCCTTCTTTGGTCACAACTCTAAGAGTTGAATCTTCGTTATCAATATAGTAATCGAAAGTCATACGACATTTGGTGTGCGATCGCTTGAATCTATGGATATGATCGACACTACTTTCCAATTGAGCCCTTCTATCAAAGCCAGTGTTATTCTTCTGTATAATCATATAATAGCCGTTTGGTTTGCTCTGTCCGTCAACTTTGGGTCCGGTCGGAAACGTTCTGTTGTCAGAACTCTTTCTTATCCACATTTGATTATTGAGTTTCCAAGTGTTAGTCCACCCACACATTCCTTTCATTTATCCAATTGAGAGATCATTTTTTGTTTTTAAGCAATTTACATAATAATTACTGGTATAAGTTAAATCATTTTTTAATAAATACCCAATATGAAATTTAAGAAAGGTAAACATGAATTGAATCAAATGGAAATTACCATTTTCAAAGTCACAAGTTCCACAGTCTTTCTCATCCTCTCCTTGGGAGCAATCGTTGACAAAATTACAAACTCTTATCGATTCTATTTTGGTTCCGTCATTACATTCAAAGGGTTGTTCGGGAGAGTCATCGCACTGTTTATTGGAACTCAGATTTATGTCATCTAAAGCTATAAAACTGTTCGGATCAGTGAAAGAGCCTTTAATTGTGAATGCCACTTCCACATCTTTAGATGAAACGATCGAATCTAATTTGATGCTGAATTTAGTCCAATCTTGTGTTTGTTTATTGATTATTTGCAAGGATTGTGTTCGACTCGTCTGATTGAGTCGCGAGAATTTAACAGCAAATACTTGAAGAGAAGCATCGCTTCCAATAATTTGAGCGTAAAATGAGAAACAATTTGATTGATTGGTCGAAACCGGCATTGACTCGATGTATGCGTTTCTCATCTTTTTTGTTGATAAGCTATCGGGATATGCAGTCATATAGAGAAAACCGCCTAGCTTATTTAATGTGTGATCATTCCAAGGACCTAACCATTTAAGGCTCGGAGGAGCACCTAATTAGACATTCATTTTTGGTTTATATTATTTCATGTATTACTCAATTATTATGTGAATTATCTATCGCTGCAAACAATCAAAAAATTAAAAAAAACCTTAAGCTTGGAGTGCGATAGGAATAGGGTAGGAATAGGACAGGATAGAGAGCAATAGATCAAGATTCACCAGATATTCTAATATTATAATAACGAACCTGATAATCTACCCCATTTCCAGTTGGTATCATTAAAGCCATCCAAGAAATACCAGTCACACCAGTCAACACCGAAATCACAACTGACCGGTGGTTCACAAACGCCATCGTTTATAGATATGTCGTCTAATGCTATATAATTCATATCTTTTGATTTGGACAAAGAAAACACAATTTTATGGGCGTATTGAGCCCTGAGCGTGAGCTGTCCCATTGTCCAATCAGTATGCGGCACAGAATTAAAATACCAAGATGGATAATAGTAGATAAATTGGTTGGATGGTGCCACGAATACCTGTAAATTTGATGTTTGGCCAGTTATCTGATACCAAAATTTAAGACATCTGCTCTCATATTTAGTTGGCGGCAGATCTGGAATAATCAATTCTGTTCTATACGAAGTATTTGGATCATCTTGCTGATTTGCAAATAAGAAGTAATTGCTTTCACTATGTGTGGTGTGATCCCATTTCGGACCATTCAGTCTTTTTGTAGAAATATATTTATATTAAAAGGAATGCCGACACAAATCAGAGTTAAATTATTTACTTATATTTTTTAAGAATAGCTTCGTTGGCGAGAAATCCGATTTTGGTTCCTTCAGTTGGAAGATCTCTCTTCACTTGAAATCCGCAGTAATTGTAGGAAAAGTCACACATTTGCCCCACTACAGCACATTTGCCTGGAGTGAACATAATATCGTCTAAAGCAAGAGCACCAATAAGTTTTGAATTGGACACAACTGCGATCACTATTGATGTGTTGGATATAATGGGTAACTGAACCCTTATTTGTTTCCATGAGTTAGAAACCACTGTCGGACTTATTAGCAAAGTATTTACATTCGGGTTTGGTATTGATTTAGTGGAGGGCTGTAGTGTGAAGGCAACTGACACATTAAAATACGATTCACTGTCACAATAATACCAAAACGAAAGACAATTCGGACTTTGGGTAAATGTCATTATATCCGATACTATCTCTGTATAGGGAACTACTGACTGCCCAACAGTTTGTTTGCTAGAGTCAAACAATAGATAATGGCCTTCAGATGTTCCGAGTGTGTGATCAACACGAGGACCAATTTTACTAACACCTAATTTGAATGAAAAAGAATGCAATTTTCAAAACAACTTTCCATTAAATTATAGAAAATATTTGAAACACGAATCGATTTTTTCCGAAAGAACATACCTTCTGTCCAATGAGTGACTGTCCAAACATTAGATATACTGGTATTCCATTTATAAGTTATATTTTCGAAATCACAATCGAAGGCCCTTTCAATTTGTGGTATTTGTGTGGATGAAAAGGGCGATTGTGTAGACACTAATCCGGAATTGAGAGCAACGTCTGCACAGGTATCGGACCAAACTTGTATGTCATCAATGGCTACATCGCTCTGAGTTATATTGCCCTCTAATGTCTTCAGTATCAATCGATATCTGACTGCATTCTGGAACTGATGAGTAATATTGAAAGCAATCCATTGGTTTTGTGTATTAGTTGTTATGTTTTTGAGAACTTGTGTTATGCCTTCGGGTGTACTGAACAGCACTTGTAATTTTGGGGCAACAATATTGCTGTCCGAAGTAATTTGATAATAGAATTTTAAACAAAGAACTTGGTAAGTAAGAGGTTCACTCGTTAATATAGCAGTTCCGCTCTCTTGTGAATCGGATGGTACGAATGCATACCACCCCTCTAGAGTTCCAGTTGTGTGGTCAGCTTTAGGACCGTTCAATGTTGAAGTGCTTGAACCAGAATTGCGTAACCATGCAATATTTCTAGAGTTGACATTCGTGCTCACTGTCCAGCCACAAAAATCTGATTCGAAGTCACACCAACCTATTGGTTCACATGGATGAGACTGAAGAAGAATGTCGTCGATAGCTATCGCTGATTGAATGTCTTTAAGCTGTCCTTTGAATCTAATCATATCACTATTGAATAGAGTGAGGTTTACCCTGGCATACATCCACTGATCGTTATAAATGCCCCATTCGGGGAACTGATTGATAGACCAAACTGAATAAACCTGTACATTCTCGGAGTGATTAGTCGAGACTTGAATGTCAAGAGTATTGTTGTAGGGGGAAGACGTCGATCGATAGTACCAAAATTTGAGACACATTGAGTTCCTGGTAAATGGTGTGGAGTCACTCAAAGGTGTCGAGTCGTTGAATGTGTAGGTCAATAGTGAAGCAGATTTTAGGTTAACTGAATTAGGTCTAACAAATGCTCCCGATTCTAGACCCAAGGTGTGATCTGTTCGCGGTTTTAGATATTTATCTGTAGATTGCGAGGGTATTGATCGGTCCCACGTGTTATCTGATGAAACCCAACCGCACATATCAGTCTACAAAAAAAGTTCATGCACAAGTTTTCTAATCGACAAAAGTGAAAAAACCTCAAAATCACAAATTGTTTGGTCGATACACTTTCCATCAGTCCATGTGATGTCATCCAAACCAATAGAATCTTCGTGTCTGCCATTTGGCGGCTCAAGTCTTGCACTAAACATCAGATAATAGGGAGCATAACTCTGCACAGTGACCGACTCTTTGATCCAATTATTACTCTGGGGACTTTTCTTAATCCATAATATGTTTCCACCATATTCAGATTTAAACTGGTTAAGGATAAGTGTGAACTGAGCAAAATTACTGCCCCACATGTGGTACCAAAATGTTAGACAATGCATATTCAATGATTGTATGGCACTAATTGTCATAAGAGTTGCCGTATTATTGCCAGTCATTCCTAATTCTTTCCTCGTTCGCAACCAAGTTCCATATTTTGCCGGAAGTGGTCTTATCCTCGAAGTGTGATCATAACCCGGATCAATAGTTGGAGATTTTTCTCTTACCTTAAAAATATTTTAATAAATTATTAGTTGGTAATCAAAATAGATCAGAGTTTATCCCGGGTATAATTAATCATTCGATATAAGCTTAAGCCGTCACCGGCTATAACAGAACCTGGGTAATTTTTTAAGCCCCACAAATTTTGTTATAACCAGGATAAACTTTACAACTTTTAGTTAAACATTAAGATTACTAGTTGATTCTTACCCAGTCTAATTTGCTATTAGTAAGAAGATCGACATCAGCCCAGCCACATGTCCCTGATTCAAAAGTGCAATTTAGAGGAGTGTCCCAATTGACATTTTCGCTTTCACACTGAGTGAACTGAATATTATCTATTTCAATATCAACAAATGGCTGCGTTTGAGCAGATAATTGACCCCTTGCTGCGATCAACACTTGGAAACCCGGAGGCATAGAACCGATGTGTACCGTCACTTGTGTCCACGAATTCACTCTTTTCCTAATATCTCTGATTATTTTTTGGATATTAGTTTTTGGATAATTTATTTTAACAGTGAGAATAGGCATATTTGGGACCATAGTAGCAGGGTACCAGTGATGGTAATAGAAAGTTAGTTTACAGTTGGCTGCTGTGGCGCCCAAAGAAGGGGTTGACATAATTGCTTCGGTATTATAAGTGCCGCCTAAAAAATTATTGAAATAAATGACTGTAATACACATCGAGACAATTGATTTACCTCTAGAGGTGTCGATAATAATGAAGGAACCATTTTTGTTGGCAGAACTGTCCGTATTCGGTATAATTGGATGATCTCTAAATTTATTCGAGCTCTGAAGCGACCATTTTTGACGACTGTCACCGATATTATGCCATCCGCAGAGATCTTTTTTATCAAAGGAGCAAGAACCACAATCCCTTTCATCGTTATTGTTAGGACACTCGACGTTAAAATCGCAAACCTTTTCCTTTGCGATACAAACCCTTACCACAGGATCGTCTGAATTTTTACAGTCAAATGGAGTTTGAGGCGGACATGGATTAGGTGTTGGTTTTGGTGTGGGTGGGGTACCAGTTGGTACTGCACTAGTTTGGCATTCAGGTGATAGAGATATGTCGTCAATAGCTATATAACTGAGGGTTTGTTTGCCGTTTATAAGCTTTTTCGGTGAAACACTTCCTTTAATTTTTTTTATTGGAAAATAAAACCCATTTTTAAAAAATGCATTCAATAAACTACTAAAATATAATGAAATTACCCTCAAAATATAGCCGATACAAGTTTGCTGGGTGATTACCATTAAGATTTGTTATCTGCCTTTCATATGTAAACCTATTTGTTTGCGGGTATTTTGTGATTTGAAAGTCAACTGTTCCCGTATTCACATTCAAAAGTTTTATAACAAGTGATGAATTGCCCTCAATATCTGTCCACATTGTCATTACACATCCTTTCACTCTTGGAATAAAAGGTCCAATCAAATTTGCTGTCTTTCTCTGTAGAGAATTATCTGTTGATAAGTATACAAAAGTACCCAGTCCACTTCCTTTTGAATTTATAAGAAAGTGAAAATTAAAATAAATTTCCGAAAAGATTTTTGCTCTAAATTTTAAAATTAAAAATATTATTCGACCTGTCGTATGATCCCTTGTTTGTCCATCAGTAAGACTCTCCTCCCCTTTGCGTAAAGTCCAACCTGGTGAAGTTTCTGACAACCATATAGACCACCCATTTTCAAAATCAGTTCTATGCACATAATTGGAGCAAGATGTCTCATCGGAATTGTCACCGCAGTCATCGGTATAATCGCAAACGTAGTATTTGCTGATACATCCCGTGTTGTGGCACTGGAAGTCCAGTGAAGGATCACACTGGCCAAGTGTGGTGTGCGCTTTATCACAATCTGGGTTGAATACAATGTTATCGATGGCAACATATGAGTCAGGTGATATTCCAGTATCTTTTGCTCTAAATATGATGGAAAAATTATAATTCATTCTCTTGAGATATGCTGATCCGGTGATCCATTGACCATTATTTGGTTGAATCGCATCGCTATTCCATATCTCAGTTCTTTCGAAACCATTTTGTGAATTCAATATCACAGTTAGTGTTGAGTTTGGGACAGAAAAGTGATGATCTCTTTGGATATTGTACTTGAATGTGATATAACAACCTGCAACATTCAATAGGTTGTAATCAATTCACTAGTTATATAAATTCTATAATTAATTGAGTTATGTTTTGTAAATTATAACCAACAGATTACTTAACAGAGAAATTGGTTAAATTAATAATGGGAATTATCATAATACCTGCTTGAGCCCCATTGATTATAGGTGTGATTAAATCACTCTGACCATATGGTTCATTGTAAATTGGACCTGTTCTTCGAGCAATCACATACCCGGCGCTAAAATCTGCTCCTAATTTGGGTCCATTGGAGACGTCACCAAAACGCCATTTATAGGCACTATTTTCCAATGGATTATCTGTTTAGATGAAAATATTTCTCTATTCATATATTTTGAACATGCAAGAATATCAAATTATTGAAAAGAACTTAATTTCTAATAAGGATGGCAAAACCATGTTTAAAAATTTTTGATTTGTATAATTCGTATCATACAGTGAGGAATCTTTGTTTGTTCCCTTACAAATTGAGGTACATTTTAGGCAGGGATGGTCAAATGGGGGGGGGGTCGACCTTTGATCCCCTATGGTCGAAAATTTTAGCAACCCCTCTATAATTTTTCGAACTTTATCATCATAGACATATTTTTTATCTTAGTCCCCATTAGTGTTTTTCACTGCATTGTGTGTGTGTGTGTGTGTGTGTGTGTAAGAGAGAGAGAGAGAGAGAGAGAGAGAGAGCCTTTGGAGATACGAACTTCATAAAATCTATTAATTTTGGGCATAAATGTAGTGTCTATTACTTTGATCCAAAGCTTGTTTTTCCTTTTTGTCTTTTTGTTTATAAAAGTCTCAAATATTTGGATTAAAAAGTGGTTTTGGCGACTTTTGGAAAAACTACCCCTAAACCCCCTTCTTAAATTGGAAAATATCACCTCGATTCCATTGAATGTTGAAACCACATAAGAAGTTTTTTTCGAAATCACAGGACCCGCAAACCATTTCGTCGATTCCATTCGAACAGTCCTTATGTTTATTACAGACTTTGTTTTTACTGATTCTCTCAGTTGGAGAGCAGTCAAACATGTTATCCACTGAAACACATTCACCGGAAGTAATTGAAATATCATCAAGGGCCAAATTAGATGCATATGTATAGCCAGATTTTCTTTGTAAGGTAATGATAGTGCCCACCTTGGTAGAAAATTGGCAATAATTTAATCATTAAATTATCAAGCTAATTTAGAAATTGTAAACATACCAAATAGAACCAAATATTGCTTGAATTAACGTCAACGGGTCGAACAGTTATGTTGAACGGCACCCAATCGTTGACTGATTTGTTAGGAGTTATAATTTTTGCGATTTTTAAAACAGAAGAGAAATGTTCGCTTTGGTAGACATCCAATTGTGTCTGAGCTGAAGACTGGGGCTGAAGGCCATCACTTTTGAAATAATAATAAAACGAAAGACAAAGTTTTCTGTTGTTTGGGTCGATATCATATCTATCGGACATAAGTACAGTTCTCTGGCCCTCATCTTTCGATGCGTCGGCTTTAAGAAGTAAATAGTATCCGTTAGCTCTACCAATTGTGTGGTCCAAAGGAGGGTATTGCGTGAAGTGGGCCTCACTGGGAGAGTGAACAGTCCACGTGAAGTCGGACTGTTCCAAAATGCTTGATTTGAAAGGTCCTCCAACCTTTAGCTGAGCAAAACGTAGCTTTTCATCGCGCGAAAGACTATTAGCCTTCGATGGCTTCTGGTTTTGCCACAAACAAGTATCGCCAGACTATTGCAAGGTTATAATTTATTAAATTTTTGCTGAGTGCTATCAAATTTGAATTGTGTTAGCTTAAGGACACATAAACAAGATTAGTTTTAAAGAAAGATTCAAATGAATAACTAAAGTTTTTCACTACATTTACGAAGTATGTAGTATATAGTTTTGTCGTTCTCTTCCCCACCCCGCTGCCAGGCTGAGAGGGATTGGACTGAAGCTAACCTATAGAGATATGCTGTGGAAAAGATGGAGCTGAGACTGACATATGCTTTCGAGAATAATGGGGTTAAGGCCTGTCTATGGAGATATTTCTTGAAGAGGGATGAGGACTGAGTCTGGTCAATATGTATATGCCTTGGGCAGAGATAGTGTAAATGTATTGAGGATTGAGTTTGAACCGAACTTGTTTTAGTGAATCTAGAAATGTTGCATGTTACTTCAAAAATAATAATCACATTACCTCAAAATCACATTTGCCTGCAGAGGGACAGGGCTTATCGAAATCAACATTGATATCATCTATGGCTATAATACCACTCTTGGATGTAATTTTAGAACGACCTTGAAAAGACATTCTCCACCTCACATAAGAAGCTATAGTAAGTCGGTGTGTATACCAATTATCGCCTAAATCACCATTGACACTCCAAATAGGAGCAATGTTTACTGAGATTGAATTTTCTTCAATTAATTTAAAATCTAGGGTCTCGTTATTTTTGAGTCCACTCATTAAATAAGAAAACGTGAGACACGAGCCCTGAGTCGAAGCGGACCACTCAGATAACATGATATCACCGAAATTGCTATCCATTGCCATCATATGTCCATATAAAGTACCAAATGTATGATCAACCAATTTATGTGAGAGAATTGAACCTTCAACTAATTTCCATCCATTAGCCATCGATTCGAACCCACAGCTATAGTAACGCTGTTCTTCGAAATTGCATTGAAATGTTTCAGCATTTTGTAGTGAACAGGGATTGTGTGATATTCTGATGTCATCGATGGCCACTAACGCTAAACGATTTGAGTTTTAAATTAATTAAAAATACAAGTGAACCAACTCAGAATAAAAGTGCTCACCATCTTTTACATATGCTGTTATATTAAATTTGTTATGATTGCTATCCTGGTAAGTTTCAAAACGCAATAAATTCCATTTCTCTCCCCAATCATTTTTTCTGACAACCGATTCAGTCACTGATATATTGGGCGACCCTTCATATGAAAAAATTTGCAACTGGACTGAATCATCGGCCCGCATATAAAACCATAGAGAAAAGCACGACTGTCCCGAAGAAATATTGTCCTTAAAATAAGTGTCGGTCACAGTTAATACGGCTCTCTTCGGGTCACCTGTTGAGTGCTCGAGATATGCATATCTGCCGTTACTCTTTCGAATCGTATGATCTGTTGATGGCTTCAAATACGAATATAGACTTCCATCCAATTGATTGATTGACCAATTATCAGCCCCTCCCTCTTGCCAACCACAAAAATCGCCTTCGATGGTAAAAATTTTATATATTTTAAATTGAAATAAAAGAAGGCATAGCTTTGAGGGTCAGACAAAAGGCCCCTTATAGAAAATTTTAGAAACCACCTGAGTTTTCAATAGCTTTAACAAACTCCTCTGAATTAACTGAATTAAGATCTGATTTAACCTCAATTTCTAACAGAAACAGAAATGGTCAATTTCCTTCATCATTTTACTATATTTGAAAAATTTTGATCGCCTAAAGTGGATGCGCTCCTTATGTCTGACTAAAAACTCGGTTTAATGATAATTGCAAAAAATTGACTAAAAATTAAGTTTTACCAGATTCAAAATCACACGAAACCTGCTGTTTGTGCGGCACAGTTATTGTGGTCTGTAATGGGGATGTCGTTGTTGTGGATAATAGAGCTGAGGAGCACTTTCCAGAGCTGTAAGAAATGTCATCCAAAGCGATGTAAGTGTTCGACACATTAGTCGTTACTTCAAACGATATCTTGAATTCCTGTCTCATTTGTAAATCGATAGTGACTTCAACCCAACGTTTGCGTTCAATATTGATATTCGGATCTTTAGTTTTGCTATAAGTCCACAAATTTTTTATTGTTTTCCCTTCATTTGTGAAACACATGTTATTTAAACCATTGAGACATTCAAAAAATCAAATCAAATTCAAATCAAGTCTACACTCAAAAAACTTTTGAAAACTGAAAAGGCACCATCAATTTGCTTCACCCTTATATAAATTTTACCTGATGTATTTTAGTTAAAATAAGTATTTTTTGATCTATTCGCAATTTAAGGAACTCTACTAAATTGACATAGTGGAATGAAGTATGCAACTTGCTTTGATCACCTTATCTGATCATTTTGTTATAAATGCAAAAACAAATACCTGTATTATCGAATGCATTGACAACAAAACTCGTTGAGTTAGAATCCATTGCAAGATAATAGAAGGCGAGACAGGAAGAGGTGGTCGCAGACACATATTCGCTATCGATTCGCATATTTCTAAATGAATAAAAAGTGCCAAGAGCTGTGAAATCTGTATATAAGAACATCCCATCCGATAGGGCTGTTCTATCAGTCGGTGGAAAAGGAAAGTTTAACTGAACTCCATATTCGACTCTTCCATATCCATGATCCCAAGTCCAGATATCAGGCTTACTATAATCAGGGTTGTTTACAAAACCACACATATCAGCATTGAAGTCACAAGTGATAGGTTGAGGACATGCGTTCAAATGTAATGTTATATCGTCCACATTAATTGGCGAATATATTGGTGCAGGATCTACCAAAATAGCTTTTTTCAAACAATCAAATTAAAATTTACTGAACTATTACCTAGATGTGTGGCAGATATTCCAATTTTCTGAAAATGACCACGTTTTTCTGGGGAGATGACTAACATAGCTCTGTGCCAAGTTTGTAGGGGATAAGTAAGACTAGAATTCCAAATACTTATATTTCTATCGTCGGATCCGATGAGCAAAACTTCTAATATATTTTTATAACTTTTTTGTCGGTAATACCAAAATATGAGACAATGAGTTGAATACATATTCGGCGTCTCTTTCACTACTAATGCTCTATCGGTGAGTTGACCTTGCCAATTAAATTATGGATCAAATTTAAATTTTGTTATGAAAAGAATAAAAGTTGCATGAAATGATGAAAAGTATTTACCATTTCTAGCTTGCAACAAATGACCATATTCAGTTTCCGTGGTATGATCATACATAACTCCCTGGTCTGCCTCATCCCCGGCCCTTATGATTTTGAATTGATATTCAGGAGTAGTTGTATTGAACTGTTTCCAGTCACACATTCCACTCTCAAAATCACAAACGCGGTCATACGGGCACTGATTTGGAAGTCCTATGAAATTGTCGAGAGCTATGGCACCCCCTCCAGGATATGCTGAAAATTTTAACTGAAAATTTATTGAGTGTTAAATTTATGGTAATATTTACATTCATATGTTTACCTTAAATTTGGAGGAATGAACAGGGATATCGATGTGTGTCAAATGCCACATATCTCCTGATGGTGTTTTTCGCGACCAAATTTGTGTTTCTTCATTAGTGCTTACATTCACTACACTTAAATCAAGTCTATCGACTCCAACCCCATATATAAAATAATAGAATTGAAAGCAGGTTCTATTGTTAACTGCTTCGATCACTGATGACTGAAGAGTTGCTGTCGGCTCATAGCTGCTCCCATTATTCCGTTTGTAAGACATTATGAAATAACCTAGTTATTAAGTTATCGCGGCTTTAATAGAAACAAATAAAGGGAAACAACGAATTCCTTTGCATTCTCACCGTTTTTGTCAACAGTTTGTAAAGGACCCGTGAAATTTACAGTGCGGGCATTCCTATGGCCCCATCTCCAGTGCGAAGGTTCAGCAGAAGTTGGATTCCATTTACAATAATTCTGAGGGTTATCGAAATGACAGCTCAGTTGTGAAACTGTCGAACAATTTAATAGAGCTTAATGACCATGGTCAGCAAATGGCAATAACTCACTCGAGTCAGTAGTTATCAATTCCACCAAAGTTATGGCCACAAAAGTTGCTAGAAGCTTAAAATTTGTTGTTTTCAAAGGAATCATTGCAGAAATTTTTCATTCCTTTAAAAATTGATGGAAATAAACACAACTTTTATTGTGGTTTAAGTGTTTATGCAATCAATTAATTATTAAATTAAAGTCTAAAATAGTAGGCGTTTTGTCTAATCATAAATCCTTATCGCAAATCATTTAATCGATTTGATTATCGGTTAAATGGAAAATATCTCTCATTGTTTTCAAATAATCATTACTTGCACTCAATTATTGAGTTATTCAATTGAGGATCAGATTTCAAAGGGAGACAATAGTATTTTACATCTAGACAATTAGTTTATCCATATGCAATAATGTAAAATGCATCAATTTACTTATTGATAGATATCACTGCGGATGTATTGTTTTGAAGTTCCTAAGTTGATAGTAAAGAGTAAAGGACCTCAATAATAGCTTTTTCGGTGAGCATGCACTATTAATACCCAACCTATGGAGCCATATACATGTGTGATATTATATATTTTTTCGGCCTAGAATTTCATCAGAAGTTCAAATTTCATAATCTTACAATTTTTCTAGCACAATTACTGACCAGTCCGAGTGGTCAAACTGACCATAAAAATTTTTTGACCACTAAAATCTATTTAGGACTTGGCCATAATACTTTATCTGCAAGTTATTTTTAAATCGAATCAACAGTT
>JAQGCS010001352.1:0-14297 GCA_034702105.1 Fuscozetes fuscipes | reverse complement strand
CCGATCTCTACATTCTTACTTCGTAAATGTAGTGAAAAACTCTTTTAAAATTAATTTAAAACTTAATTAAGCTGCTTTAAAAACAGAGAAATGGTATAAATGTAGTGGGGATTGAGTTTGAACCGAACTTGTTTTACTTATAATACTATTAATAATGATAAACAAATTCTTCATGGATTAATTTTAAATAATACTAAGTACGTTTACTCTAAAGTTATGAAGTTTATAAAGATATATGCTCAAATTTGTTTTTCAACCATTGAATGCTTATTCTGCAATATTTTAGATATTTGAGAATAATTTTTTAAAATATGGTCAATTATCTAAAAAGGCACCTTAAAAGTAGATTGAACTAGATATTCAAAATATATTTTTATCAGAGGTTCGTACTCAAATTCTATAGTTGCAAAAAAAATTATTCAAAAATTCCAAGATTAACATGGTCAAATAAAAGAAAGACCCATTCCATATGTTTTCTGAAAAGCCGTATATTACGCTATACTACTGGTGTTTGCAAATATTTTTTGACAATTAATATATCCATTTATATCCATTTATACCCAATATATCCATAAACGGAGCTGCTCTTCAGTGATATCTAATATAAAAAGTACCAAATTTTATTGATAGTATTCATAGGTTTGGCGGCTTTTTCACTATACGTCACGTGATCTGCTAAAGTGAATATTGAATTGACAAATTCAAATGTTTTCGCATTTTAATTCATAAAATTTGATTTGTGCTCTTATTTTTGGTTTAATTATAAGCCTATGCGGAATAGGCCCTCAAAAATTGCCGTTAAAGGCTCATTGTGATGTCCCCCTCCACGGTAATCTTTAGTAAAAGGCGAAAGATTATTACGTGAGTTGAAGGGAGACCTGAGCTATGCCTACACTCTCTGTAAATGCAACTACTCCATTTACCTTACTTTTAAATGACAACAGTTTTTAAATAAATAAAGTCTAATTTATTGGTAAACGAATTATATAGTACAATTTTTACTACAGATTTAATACTACTATTAATATATTGATTACAATTATATGTTTCAAATTATATAAAATTATTATTTGTCTTAATTAATGTCATTTATTTAATTGAATTGAAAATCAATTGTATGCTCACTATTTATCCACGAGAGGGCACACTATGCAGAGTGCAAATCAAATGTGCCATAAATTATGTCTCATAATAATCAATGTTTTAGAAATTGAAAATTTTATGAATTAAAAGAAACTAATTTCGATTGATTTGAACATGAAAATGTTAAAAATGGCATTTTAGTGCAATTGTATTAATTTGACTGATATTTAAACTAATGAATCACTTGAGTAGACTCGACATTAGTGTAAATTTTGTGGAAAAGTTTAATTGATTAGAAATTACATCAAATTTTATTTATTAAATGTTTAGTTTTTGCTCTTTTCGTTATTTTTTGAATTTTTCGATAAAATTCACCAAAAAGTCAAAAATATTTATTGAAAATTAGGTAAAAATTAAGAACTGGTACTTAACTTATGGTAAGAAATATTGGTTTAAAATAACTAATTAATAATTAAGAGAAAAAAGTGAACAAATAGTAAACAACTGGTTCTCCAATTAATATAAACATATAATTATAGAAAACAATTAGTGTTTAAAATATTTGAAAATAAATTAGTATTTGCTTCATATGGTTGGATGTATTTCATCGTCGACTTCCATTTGCGGCGATTCCGTATTGGGCTGAGTGTCGGGTTGTGCCGATTTCGAGTTGTTATCGGATGCGGAAGGGGGCGGAGGATTTGTATGTTTGGCCTCTGCCTGACGTTTCTTCTCTTCGTGACGTCTGGTCCTATCATTCAATATTTGCCGAACACAAGAAGTGATTGTATCGATTTGTTGTTTAATTTGATCACAAGATATCTGAGGATTACAAGTAGTCTTCAGTGCATTGAAAGCAGCGAACGACTCGTCCAACCATTTCTGCTTTGAGTCTACCTCTGCCTCTAATTTCTTAATCAATTCGGTTTCGACCTCTTCTGCCATTTCTATAACTTTGCGCGACTGCTGTAAATGTTTACCCAATTCTTCCAGAAGTGAAGGTCGAATCTCAAACTCGCGTTTTCGATAAAGGATATCATTGGAAAAGTTATCTTGCATTTGTTTGAGTCGTTCATCATATACGCTTTTGCTGTGAACCACTCCATTGTCTTCCTGTTCGTATAGCCATTGCTCTCCGGTTTGCAATTGACCCAAAAACACATCCTTATCTGTGCCCTCAACGAAAGGGTCATAACCACCCCCCTCGAGTTTGTCTCTCCATTCATAGATATACTCTTCGAGAGCATTCTTGGCGTCGGTCTTCTCTTTCCAGTTCTTATCGGCCAAAATGAGGTTCGATTCGATTTCACGATATTTCTGGATATCAGAATCAGATAACTTCCCCCGAATCCAAATGGGTTCGACCTGCAATTCGATTGTAACGGATTTCTTTTTGTTCTTTTTGTCCTCTTTCTGATCGCCTGAATCCTTGTGATTAGTATTTTCGTTATTCGTGGCATTTGTGTCCTCCGTCTCCATGGCTTGCGATGAATTCTGGTCGGTATTCATTTCAATATCTTCGACCTGATTCTCATTATTCAAAGCCTTTTTAGGTGAGTGGCTGTTCTCCAGAACAACAGTCACGGAATGGATGACAACCACACCGTTCGGGTCGAGACGTATTCGCATTTTTAGCTGATTTTTAGATATTTGGATGTTTTGTGTGGAAAATATTTTGTATTCTCCGATCGGAACCAATTGATTCGATTCATTGATGTAATCGAAAGCGGCGATCATCGGAAGAGAGTGGCAATTAATAGAAACCTGTTTAGTGAACGGTAACTGATGACCGCGCGGGAAAAGAGAGCGAACTGTCTTTAAGTCGGATTCTTTGCCGGAGTCCAACTGATGCCAATACTTGAAATCTATCTGAAAGGGCGCGTAATCTACAATCTGGAGCTGACGCGCAACTTTGAAGGTTGGGCTCAATATCGCACACTGGAGGGCACACCCACGAGTCACTGCTTCGTCGGCATTCAATGTTGTGGTGACTTCGACTCCAAAAACTGATTTCACCATTTTTTTGATGGCGGGAATACGACTCGTGCCGCCCACTATTTCACAGACATCAATGCGAAACTGACCCAATTTGCCGCCGGTTTCGGTATTGAATTTATCGTTGGCTGAATTGAAAGCCCGAACGAATAACTCATTCATTTTAGCCAAAAGTGATTGTGACAACTGTTCGAAAAGAATTCGATCCATTCGAGCGGAGAAGTCCTTTTCGTCGTAAAGACATTCAACATTAATGGGCAGTTCGTTGGAGTTGGCGCTCATTTGCTTCTTTAGTTTCTCGCATTCGGCGAGTAGTCGAAAGCGTCCCCTTTTGTTGAGTTTAAGGTTCTGTTCGGCAATGAAATGATTGGCCAAAACTTCGTCGAAGTGCTTTCCTCCACAGTTTACTTCGTATTCAACGGAAAGGACTTTCATTTGATTTTCTTTGTGGTCATACATAATAACAGAGCTTTGCGTCGAACTGTGTCCACAATCAACAAATGCTGCGATTGTTATATCTTGAGAGGAGGGCGCTGTTCGATAAAAGCCGTAGTAAAGGCCAATGGCTGTCGTGTCCGGGATTATCCGGATCGGATTCAGACCAGCGATGACTGCAGCGTCCATTAATGATCGGCGTTGAGCGTCAGTGAAATAATTGGGACAATTGATGACACAATCAACAGAACCGGAAGTTATTTGCTTTAGTTTGGTCAAAAGCATAGCCATCACCTGCACAGCCGTGAAAGTCTGTTCTTCTCCGTTGTGCCAAACTCTTACAGCAATATCGCCATTAGAGGTGGGCTCCAACTGGAAGGGAAATTCTTCTGATAATTCGTTGGCCTGTTTTCCAATTATGCGATTCGGAGCGAAACAGGTATTACTGATATTCATCAAATGCTTTAACTTTGCAGACACTCCCAGTTCCCGTTGGTTTTGGCCGAACCCGACATAAGATGGAGTCGACCTCTGGCTGTACTCATTAAGCAATATTTCTATACCTCCCGCTCGGGCCACAGCAATGTAGCAGTTTTCTGAGCCGATATCGAAGCCACAAATGGCCGATACGGCAGCTGTTGGCGGACCCGTCGATGCCATAAATAACTGATCGAAAAAAGCGAATTTGGTTTCAATAAAATCTAAAATACAAATCAAAATACTATTCAATTATTGACACAATGTTTGAAAGTTGTGGGAAATGGGGAATACCTTTAGGCGAACTATCACTTCTTTGAAATGGATTAAGTCTCGAAAGGAATGAACCGAACGTTCGGCGAATTCGACGAATTGTTGCTGTTTTTAATAACTTTCAGTCAAAGTAACGAATAATCAATCGGTTGATTCAAATCTCTTCAATTGAGTCGACTGTAAATTAAATCAATTGATTAGAAGTTTAGTCAAATGTTTATCAATAATAAGCCGGTCGTCACTTAAACGGCGATTATTAACAAAAATATTAATAAAATAATTAATAAAAAGACAAACCTTTGAGTCAATCGCAGACTTGAAGAGTGAATTAGTGGACGAAAAGTCAAAATCGGAATACAATTCAAATAAAATTTTTATGAATTAATCGCAGACTTTGTAATGAAAGCATTGAATGCATTGACTCTTGGAATGAGTTATTCAATGAATCGCTTCACTACTCATACATTCAGTCATACATTGAGTGAAACTTTAGGAAATTTGGAGAAACTTCTAGAATAAGGGCGGACCACAACCTTTGCTCATACATAGTGTACATTCACTATAACGCTATCATTTGCAAGAATATAATCCCCTTTATTACTGACTCCTAAATAAGTTTCCAAACAATTTAATAGCGTTTTATTTGTGGCTTTTATTTGATTGTTGTGTTCATTATGTGATGCAATCAATTGGTGAACAAACAAAGCAATATTTGCGTCCATTTGTCTATCATTTGTCTGACCACTGATTTAATGGTGAACTCAAACAAAATCTTAGTTTTACTGTCAGTAGAGTCTAAATAATAGCGATTTGTTGAGTGGACACTAATTGTTGCACTAAATTCCCTAAACTGTAACGTTGTTTGTGAGAAGACTATAGAAGCAGTTCTTCAATAATTTGATTTTAAATTAAACATAACTTTTCCTCTAAAAGACGTTTCCATACAAATGAATGAATGAATGGACACATCTCTTAATTATTGCAATTGAATGAACGCGAAGCAGATGAAGATGTCGGGTATTAGTCGCAAATGTGTTTTAAGTCTTTACCGGCAATTACTGCGAGAGTCGAGTAAATTTGATTCGTATATTTACCGGGAATATACCCGCAGACGAATTGGCGATGCCTTCACACAAAACAAATGTATTACAGACCACAAGACTGTCGAACAACTTTTCAAAGATGGACACAAAAATCTGGAGATTATTAAACGACAAGTGATTATCAATAATCTCTATAAAAGCCATAAATTAGTTGTCGAACAAAAAGTTTGACTTTTGAATAGACATTAGATTTAGTTTTGTTTCACTTTTAAAAACCCATTAAATGTGCGAACATTTTATCGAATAATAAATATATTTATTAAATGAAAATTTAATAAAAATGAACTCAAATTGTATACAAATTTAGGCATTTTTTGTTATGTATTCGTTTGGAAAAGAAAACGAATGAATGGAAGGAACGGTAGAAATGGGAAGTAGTCCGGCGTTTGGTATGACATTCATCGATAGGGTTAGAGTGATGTTGTCGTTAGCCTTAAGGCCGTTGCCGTCGTCCCAAAAGTAGTACTTTGTGTGTTGATTGCGGAGATTGATTTTGGTTGAGTCGCCCCTCTGTATGATGTGGTCCCACAGCACCACTTCATTCAACGCATTCGCTTTAGTCCTGTAGTGAGCAGTCATATAAAGAAACAGTTGTTTTGTATTCCAGTCAAATGCTTTGGTCAGATCTGCGTCCAAATTGAACGAAATGAAACCCAAGTCATTGCGTTCGCGACCCGCAGAATAGTCGGCCACATTCTTGACCAACTTCTTGGTGGTGGTTATCTTCACGTCAACCAATTGGTTGTAACCCTTGAAAGTAGTGGAGAGCGCACACATCAGTGTGAGAGTGGCCAACACCGACAGAGTGAACGCAAAGATTGCGTTCGTTCGCGAAAGAAGTGTATTCATTGCAAGTGATTCACATCAACCAAATTGTCATCAAATCGATTAAAATACTGACGTGTTTTACCACTTCTGCGCGAATCACACAAATCACGTCTTTGTCATCAGTGAACTCATCCTCAAAATACTATTCATTTGAGTGCAAGGTTACTAAGTCTTGCTCAATTTCATTGTAATTGCAAAAATAAATTAATTTAAAAGATTTAAATTAAATAATGGTGAGTAACAAGATATAGATTGGATGGAGTATCAAGGAGTATTTGTGCCGTGTATTGAGTGATGCATTTAGTGAATGCAAGTAAATGGAAGACACCGTTGTTTATGAATAAATGACTTTTGAATGTTGTCTGCAATGAATTAGAGATCATTTGTTGAGACGATCAGAACATTTGTGTTATTGTTTTAATTGCATTCAAGAGATGACCAAAAAGTACTAATTTGTGTCAATGTTTTCAATCATTTCTTATAAATTAATGAGTGTTTGAATCGTGTTTTTGTCCATCGATTCGATGTCATCACTGAAAGAGATTTATGTTTTCTTTTCGACTAATTTTGTCTTAAATTTAATTTAAATAACTTATAAAAAGATAATATAATAATAAAATTAATTAATTATTGATGAAAATGGTGGCAAATATGGGTCAAAGAGACGAAATGGACGATTTGCCCGATCAGGACGTGGCCCGAGATTTCTACGCTAAATATGAACCCAAAGAAGTGTTGGGCAGGTATTCACTCGTCCTATGATTTCATCAAATATTGTTTGAATTTTTTTCATTGAATGTAAACTCAGAGGAGTTTCGAGTACTGTCAGGCGTTGTGTCGAAAAAGAGACCGGAAGAGAGTTCGCCGCCAAAATCATTGACGTCAGTGGAGATCTCGAGGACTCTCAGGGAATGACTATCAGAGAGGCCTCACTTCGGGAGATCAACATTCTCCGACTTGTGGCCGGACATCCTTATATAAGTGAGTCACTCACATATATGGCCACTCACGCCATCCAAATAAGTTGCGAGACTCCCAAATCATAAGAGTGTGAGGTTTGTCCTCTCAGACAATGCACTCCTATATGCGATTAAAACATTAAATTTGATTCGCAGCCAATTTTATAATCATAAAGAGTCTATCATTTAACACAAATTGAATCAATCATTTAAAGGAAACGTAACTGTATTGGGAGTACTCTCTTTTTAGTGAAAACTGCCTTTCTTAATTGATTCGAATCAGGGGTGACCAATCACGGCTCTAGAGGGGGTATAAGGGGGAGTAGGGTAAAGAATTTAACACTTTACATCTGTAATATTATATTTTTGAAAGATTCTAGATAGATAAAGGCAATATATTCGATTCTATGGGGAAAAATCGTGGATCCCCCTTGGGCACCCCTGGTTCGAATGATTACATTTTTTTAGTTCATAAACATAAGTATATTTAAATGATGAGCGCATATATTTATGAGGCCTTAGCTCTCTGTCAACGAACTATAATTTGATTTTAGTTCAGAAGATATGTTCACAAAAACGGTTCACTAAATATCGTATGTGTTAAATAGAAAGTGGACAGGGCGGTCTTATATAAACAATATAACTTTGTTACTAATTTCGAACCCATTACTAGATTTGAATATAATTTTTGAAATGAACATGTAAACCAATTTTTAGTATGATGTATATGAATAGACATTTGAGAAACAGATAAGTCTATTGTTTAGAAAATAGACTCCACTTTCTATTTAACACATACTATAGAATCTCAATATTGTCGACAATTATTTCTTACGGTATTTTAAAATTGTGTTTCGAATATTAAGTGTGAGTTGTCTTCAATTTAAACTCAAAATATTGAAATTAAAGGCAATTTGTTGTCATCACTCAGTGGCCAATATGTAAACAATTGAATTGAATTTATTGGTCTCTTATTTGTACAGAAACTGATGTTTAATACATTTCTATCATATATTGAATCGATGCTATCCTTATCTATCCATTCGTTATCCTATCCCCAGGGATGGCCAACCTTGAATCAGGGAGGGACCTATAAGCTTGATATTTATGTTAAAATTCATGAAGCTTCATCTGCTCATTCATGAAATCAGTGGCAAAAAAGGTTAATTGATAAGACATTTGTGTGTTTCATACTTTCATCATTTAAGTGAAACTTATTGTTTTGGTTTTCAACCTTGGTAATTTTGTTACTATCTATATGAATATGACAGTGTACATGAACAGTTTATCATTCACTATGTTTTAAGCTTTGGAACTATTTTGGAACTCTGTCAATCTACGGCCTATCCGTGATTAATGGTAATCACATAACACTTTCTATTTGATAACTCTCTAAACAAAGATAGTCACATAAATTGGGCTAAAAAATGAGCCATAATTTAACTTAACATAAGAATGTTTTAATGATTCAGATTTTTTCACTACATTTACGAAGTATGTAAAGTCCGTTCACTGAGTAATTCTACAAAATTATACAATAAGTGGTTTATTGTCGTCAAAATACAATAGTATATTATTTAGGAATTATGAACAGAAAAAGGTGCATATACAGTGCGTAAAATGACCGGAAGTCGGCCATTTTGTCTTAAATTAGCTATTATTAACCATTTTCATGCAAAATTAAGCTTAAATAGCGTTAAATACACTAATAATTCAATTTGAAGGGCTAAATTACTGAAAATGGCGAATTTTTGGGCAAAAAATGGCCGCCGAGCTTCGCTCGGCGGAAATTTAGGGCGGGGGTATACCTGTAATGTTAAATTTTTTCAAAATTCTAGGGGGGGGGGGGTAAAGTCAAAATTTTCGATTCTAGGGGGGGTAAGACCCATACCCCCCTTGGGCATCCCTGAGTATAAGTATAGCCATAATACCGCTGAGTTTTGTATTGAGCTAGACACCCATGCAGGCGTACATGGTATTCGTAAAAATATCTGTCAAAACTAATGAAGTTCGCCGACTTTTCGGGCCACGTTGCACCCGGGATCTTTTTGTGTAATCGATAGAGGACATCGAACTGAATATAAAACTGCAAGAATAATTCCATGATGTCATTTAGTTTACCCGCTAGTGGGCGTGAAAGTTGACATATTTACTTGGAGTTTAAAGCATATGAGGCATCGATTCTGACTAATTCGGACATGCTGAATCGAATGGTCAAAGTCCCAAATTCGAAAAATATATAGTTTTAAAAATAATGTTTTGAAAAATCGAAAAATATAAATTGAATTTTTCAACATAATTTATTATTTTTCTCGTAATTTATGAACTAAACCGATATTTATTTTTGATAAGCTTCATTAAAAAGCAAAAATAAAAAAAATAAATAATTTTTAACTCATAATCCAACGAAAAATTTATTATCTTGAAAACCATAGCTTTCTCGAATTTGGGGCCATTCGACTCAGTAAAATAATGTCAGAATTAGTCAGAATCAATGCCTCATTTGCTTTAAACTCGAAATAAAAATTTCAACTTTCACGCCCCCTAGCGGGTAAACCACATGATATTTTGGAACTTCCCTTACAGTTTTGGGTTCAGCTCAATGTCCTCTATCGAATTCATATCGAAATTCTCGGGTGCAAGCTGACTCGAAATTAACATCGGGGGCCGGCGGCCTTCTTTAAACACTTTACCTTTACTCTATACTTCTTCAATAGAGGTAAAAGTGTTGGACTCAATCCTCTATTTTAAGTAATAGAATTTGTGGAAAAGCAGTTTGTATTAAAATATTAAAGAACTTGTTTATTAAGAAATAATGGTTTTTCTCCTTTTAAATGTAAGGCTAAAAATAGTGTTTCTATGACAACAAACATATCTCTACTTTAATAACCAATTCCTTAAGAAACGAATCATTCATTTAATCAGAGATTCGTTTGCATTACATTTGTTATCGATTTAACCTCTAAAATATAATTAAGATCGAGAGAGAAAGAGATCGGCAAAATGGATCCAGAGGCTTTCTTGGAAGTGGCCAATCAGGTAACCAAGCTGAAGATGTATCCGTACTTCGATCTGGCTCATGCCATCATATCATGCCTCTATATGAGGGAAGACTTATCGGCCGGTAATCACTTTTAATTAGACCTTAAATTATTGATTCATTGCTTTAATTAAGTAATATAAGCGATCACTAGTATACTAGGCAATTAGCAAGGCAAATAAGTCTATCGCCTAATTGCAATTATTAATGGTGACTAAAATTATGATTTAAGGTAATCAGTAAATGCGGGAAAGGGTAAGGATTTGACCGATAATTGTTGGACAAGCAATTGATTGACTAATTAAGCAAATGATTTACTCACTAATGAAATGTGTTTGTAATGGATAATCCATTATGGATTCAATGCTTAAATAGGTTGTCATCCTTTCTCTCGTAAGCACCCGTTCGCGTGTTGGGTGTCTTGTATGGCATCGATATTCGCGGGTAATATTGTGGCCAGTTTTCTATTGGCGGAACCCATTTTAGGCGCCTTTAAGAACACGAATCAGCTGCTGTTGGCGACAGCCGTCTGGTATTGACTCGATTATACTGTTTGTTATCCACAACTTATTTGAAATTTGCTTTTATAGGTATCTAATGTTTTACTCACCGTTTGACATAATTTATAAGATATGCAAATTCTTACCCATCAAAATACTGATCTCAGCCATGAAGGAAGTGATTAGAGCTAAGAAAGTGCATGATGGTGTGGTTCACGCCGCAAAACTCTATCCCAACGGATTTCTAATAATGATTATCATCGGAACCATTAAAGGTGTAGAATTTGCAAGAATGCTTTCAAATAAAAATTGATTATATCATCGAATAGGCAATGGATCCGCTTTTTTCAAACTAATCGAGCGAACCCTTCGAGGCGTATGGACTCCCAATGCTATCGAATTTTTGTCTCCGACTTTGTATGAATTTATAAGTAAATGAAGTATTGAGACATTTAATGCCTGATCTGTGGTTTAGTGCGACAAAAGCGAGTATCGCCGCCTCTATTATATTCATAATCGATAAGAAAACCGATTGGATATCAGCACCGCATGCATTGGTCTACTTTGGAATCGTTATATTCTTCGTATACTTCAAGTTATCGTCAATGTTGTTGGGCATTCACGACCCATTTGTTCCCTTTGAGAATCTATTCTGTGCTATATTTTTCGGTGGCATTTGGGACGCATTGGGGCGACTCATCTCTGGCGGTAAGAATTGAGTCCTCATCTGATTTCATTTTAAAAATATTTACTAAAATTTAGCGAAAGGAAGCGGTGATCCCAACGCCAAAAACGAATTGTCCAGAAATGGAAAGTCTGAAACGACAAAGAAAAAGGAACAATAAGTGAATGTCTTAATAGTCGACAAATTCAAGACATTCACTATTCGTGACATTAATATAAATCCCTTTCATTGCAATTATTACTCAAACCAGTGATCACATCATTTAGAGGTATCGCTAATTATTACAGCAAATATTTTTAACAATTCCAAATATGAACTAGTTCATTACAGTGAAAACTCGATCGTGAACCTTACATATGTGTTCTTAGCTAGATCCTGTCCTTTATAGTTTAAGATAATTGTTACTAGATATGAGCGCACTTTAGGGCTTGCTTGTATCCCTAGCTCGTTTGTATCCAATTGTTCCGTCCCGAACTGGGGATACTAACGAGTTTTTACTGTATATCATTTTACTTAAATAAGTAGTTTTCAGTCTATTAATGCTTTCATTGAATGATTTGTGTTCCGAAGAAAACTGATAAGAATTGGTCAAAATATTGGCTCATTTTATGAATACTCACAAATTGTCATTAATTTATTGTTTGGAAAGTTTTCATTTTGATTATTATTAAGAAACGGCTAACAGTCTTAACACTCGTTTTTAGAAATCTATAATTTTGAGAAAAGAGAACATTTATGAGAATTTGCTTTCAATGAGCATCAAAACTATAAACTTGCATTAAATTTATGCTTTCCTATGGATTATTGAGCGATGTCTTAGTTATTATAAGATATTTAATCGCAAAACATATTAAAATTGTTGGCCAATCCGTTGTGTTGAATGCTCTTAAAGGCACTTCATTTGTGATTTGCACAGAATATGTTTGGGCAGTTGACTTTATTCTGTTCTTAATGGCACAAAAAATAAGGGAAGAATTGAGTCAAATGAAAGCCCAATCAAATGCCTACACTATTGAACACATTTTAATAATCGATCAAAAAATTTACATTTGATCACAAATTTTAGTGAAAAAAGTAATTTTTACAAATTTTTGAAGAAATACTCGTTTCTCATATTAAAAAAAAAGTTTAGGAATGTCATCATTTTATGTAATGAGAAGCACAAAGTTATTATGGCAATCTCGAAGAATATTAATAAATTGTGTTGAGTAGAGACCAACTATTGGTCCTATTCCATTACAATCTTGTCAATTTTGGTATTTAAATGGATGTGAGCTCATTTTTGCAAATGAAAGTCAAATTAAACGGTATTTTTGTCAAAAATTTAATTACATTAAACATCAGAAGTGATGCCAACAATTATAAAAATAATTATTTACAATAAAATATAGTTTTGATTAAAAGAAGGAAACTTAAGATTGAAATTTTCCTTGTTTGAAAAATAGGAAAATATCACAATTTTGTGAGAGTTATGTCCATGGCAGATTGTCACGTGATTGACACTCGGTCAATGTTTTGAAAATATAACTAAATTTAGGTTTTCTTTCAATCATATATTTTTAAATAGAGTCTAAAATATTTTCATAATTGAGACAAAAAAAGGTAATTTTATAAATTTGCGTTTGAGTTCTTGATCAATTAATGTATGTATGAAAGAAAAGTTAATTTTGGTCACTATTCTTGAATGCTGAGTGAGTGTCAACCAGCACTTGTATGCTATGTCTAATCGCTGGTGGCTTTACTATTGGTTTCATATATCTCTAGTCATAAAAATTTTTATAGAATTTACTTAAACTAAGCGCTCAATAATTTACGGATTGTTTTGATTATTATTCAAATAAAATGTAATTTTTATCCAATTCTTTGATTCATTTGATGAAAATATCTAAATGACAGCAACGGCTGCTTCGCACCGACTGGTCGGTAGAGGAATACTTTCATTCCACTGATTAGATTCGGGATCAAATATGTTGACCGAATCGAGAGTACTTGGAATAGAATACTCATCGCCAGAAGTTTTTCCTCCAAAAACTAGAAGACATTCGTTGACAGCAGACGCACAGGAAGAGAGTCGGGGTGAGGGTGTATCACAAACTCGAGACCACACATTCTATCCATACAAATGTAATTAAGTAATTAGTATTCAATTAATCTGATTATCAGTTATACATTTATTATCTCTACTTGCTAACTTACTGTAAAGATATTGGTCGTGGCAAAAGACCAAATTTCCGATTCCCAAAATAACCTACCCTAACTAATCCCAGGTAATCTATTATGTCTTAATCTAACCTTACCTAAAAAGGTCTAGTCAAATTCAAAAATATTTTATCTAGCTCTACCCGCTTTAAGCATATAAGCTTTGGAATTTTGTGAATTGGACATTGTTGATATTGTCGGTCTCTTCTATTCATAGCTTGACTTTTAGTTTCCAGTCATAGTTATCTCGGACTTACTTCTAACTGAATATAGTATAGTAAGAACGAAAACCCTATTAACTGTTTTAACTATTTTGTACTATTATTTGACTATTAAGCGAAAGGTATGTTAGTTAGAATTTCCTAATTTTGGCATTAAATATCGTAACCTAGATCAAATATTATTTATAATAATTTATCATTTAATAAAATATGCTAATTAAAATAAAGGGACTTTTATTCCACTCTAACTGTAAAATTGATTAAAATTAAGAATTTCATTGTTTCAGTGCTACTATGAATGCAAACCAAAAGTCAAACTATGTTTCTCTTATCTGTTATAAGCATTTGTTGAATAAAAACTAAAAATAAAGAATTTTTGTCAGATCACAATCCAAGCTAAATAAGCCTATAATAAGGTATATGATTACTTCCCAAAATACCAAATTCCCAAAATACCAAACTGAAAAATTCCCAAAACACCAAATTCCCAAAATACCAA
>JAQGCS010001351.1:0-14298 GCA_034702105.1 Fuscozetes fuscipes | reverse complement strand
TGTGGGGGTAGTTATGGGGGCAGTTGTGGGGGTAGTTATGGGGGCAGTTGTGGGGGTAGTTATGGGGGCAGTTGTGGCAATACGTGATTTGAAATTTATAAAACAAATGTTTTACTTTTTGACCACAAACTGAGTCCTTCACAACCCCTCCATAACTTCTTCACAACCCCTCCATAACTTCTTCACAACCCCTTCACAACCCCTCCCAACCCCTTCTCTCGCTTTAATAATAATGATTACTAAATATTTGAAGCAATCCTTTAAGACTCTTAAGAGTGAAATCACATGACTTTTGACTTTTGTTTTGTTTGAATAGACTTACATTTGGTCCAAACATGTGTTCAAAATTTGAAACTTCAAATGGTTTAACACTTTTATCAAAAATGTTGGCTCTTCTTAAGGAACATCGACCTCAAGGTATCAGTTTGATGGACATCACTAAAGAGTTTTACAATATGTACGGCAATCGACTCAATCCAAACGATTATAATTTCGACAGTTTATACGAATTGATTGAAGAGTTGTCTAAGAATTGCGGGAAATCTCTTGTTTTAGTCGAACACAACACCAATCTATTCAAATGTGACCGCATTTTCTTTGACGACGAGGCCTACGACCGATGGATACAACTCTTCAAAAACAATAAGGACTTACAAATACTCGAAACTCTTGTCATTTCTATTCTCCCGAATGACGTCCCTCTTCAACACCAGTACGTTAACCACAGCCTAATACCATCGGATTTATTACCGCCCGAGGCTTTAGATGAGGACAGAATCACATCTTTTAGAGGTAAACATTATCTATTGTTTTATTCAGGGAAGCTCAGCGGCTCTAGAGGGGGTCTATAGAGGGTGGTAAAGCCAAAATTTTCCACTCAAAGAGGGATCTACCCCCTTGGGCATCCCTGGTTTTATTAATAGATTGTTTGTTGATATGTCAGCAATCAATCGACAAATTTATAGAGTATTTCAAATAAGTCTCAATTTTTTGAAATCATAAAAGTGGACAATATATGTGTGGTTTCGCCAAATCTGATGTTTGTGCGGTTGTCTCACAATAAGCTGGAGTATCAAAAGTTGAAACAAATGCTGCGCTTCTATGACGGCCCTCACAACGAAACCGATGCCTATATTTTGCCTAAAGAGTTGGCGGTCAAGAATTATGTGTGTGCTGTCAAAAACCCTATGGATTGGGAGAACTGGCACCGGGCGATCATAATGAAGACGGATGACGAGGATATCACTCTTTACGCAATTGATTTCGGAAACGTTATCACTGAAAATCGAAAGGAATTGCGTTTATTGAAGAACTCATTCTGTGCATTCCCTCCTCAAGTCATAAGAGTGTCATTGAATGGAATCGCACCAAAATGTTTAGACGATCGGCAATACTTTTGGTCAGAAGAGTCCATTAAATGTTTGAAATCATTGATTACGAAATACAAGAATAATATTGAGTGCATTTTTCTCTATGATTTGCCTCATATGAGTCCCAACTATTTCTCAGTATTTCTTCAGTCATCCATAGAACTGGACAAAGTGGATGTTCCCAAATGCTTCTCAGTCTATTTACACGAAATCATAATCAAAAATGGTTTCGCGGATATGATTCCAATCGATTTCAACCAATTGGGCGGAAATATCAATAAAAAGGATTATTTGGTTTCAGAAGCCATCGAAGAACCGCTATTAGCCATTAAATACGAACCAGAGTTTGATGATTACCAGTCACCAGCCATTCGACCTCAAGAGTTCGCCAAAGAAATTAAAACTGAAGAATGCAATCAAAAAGAAAAGGCGATTACCGCCCAAACAAATCCTATTGATTATAAACGTCTTTATTTCACGGCTGATAAGTCACCCGAAGCTGTGTTGGCGCGACATTTCGCCAAATCAGAGGACTTGCCTATCATTGAACACAATTACTTCAATGAAGATCTGCTCCAAAACGCATTTCCCTGTTATGAACGCAAATTCATACAACAGAAGGAGTTGACGGCACTTAAACTCAAGTATCTGATGGAAGACAACGAGACTTTCCCTCCTTTCGTCTTCAAATACTACAGACCAAAATCCAGTGAAACTATTAGAGAAACGGCCAAATATTACTCACACTCTTCAGTGGATTGGTCAAGACACAATTTCATTTCAAATAATTGTCGATTCGAAGAACACAAGTATTTCCGAACAGATATTATTTAAAAATTGTTTTCGAATATAAGTTAAAATCTGTTGATTATCTCTGTGTTAATCCTCTAAACAATAGAAATCTTTTTTATCTGTAAATCCATTTTACTCGATATTATCACATATTTTGTTAATTTTATTTCATATGAATATTGGTTTCGATTAAAAGTTAATAACTTTTGATATGTTTTTTGCCATAAAATGAAGAAAATTAAAGATTTGATAAACAAATGTTGTTTTATTTGAAATTGAATCCACAATTAGTTGTGTTTCTAAAGATATAGTGTTGTAACCAATTCATACCATCTGTTTGTTGACTAATCAAAGAAATAGTGACTGAAACCCATTAAAAATGAAAATTTGCCACAAATTCATTGAAATTGCATTTTTGAGTGTCTTTTTGTACTTTACATCAATTAATTGTAATTCAGATGTGAGTAATGCATTCAAATCAAACATAGTTTCTACTAAACTCCGGTACCATAGGGTGAAAAGCAAGGGTTAGTTGATTCTACACCTTTACCAAGGTCGGTAATCATCAGCGATGACTCCATTAAAGTTTCTTCGACAGTAAATCTCAAGTTTTCACCGACCGCTTCAATTCAAACAACGACTACGCCTTTGCCGGACTCTTCGCCGCAATTTAATGGTGGAATTTCTCCTCTTGGTAATGAGGTGAGATCAAAACCATCCGTTCCATCCAATCATTCATTGGCTCAACAAATCAATATTATACTGAAGAAACCAAAACAAATTCATAGCCAAAGAACTCCTGCTCTCAAATCGAGTGTCAACAATGAAACGGAACTTAACTCAACTTTTGCCCCGGTTTCTAAGACACTGGATCTTTTGGAGGTCAACCCATTTAAATCAAATGAGAGTAAGTTATCAACAAAATAGATGAACACTTATTTTTGTTTTTAGAAAGTCAAGAATCAACTTGGGTTTCACCAAGTGTATCGAAAAGTGATTTGTTCACAACGTATGTCCAGACGTCTCCATCTACAGAGAAAGCTGTCTTCACAATCGGTGACAATCAAGTAATCACTGAAATCCCAAACTTGTCTTCAGCGCCACAAAAGTCTGATATCATTGCTCTTAATTCGAGCGATACTCTAATGAGTGTCAAAACCCCGAAATTGAATGCTTTCCATCGATCGAAATTCAATGATAAGGAAATTGAGAATGTTGGTATGTTTACGTAAGTACAATTGTACATTACTTTGTAGCAATTCAAAGTTATCAACACTAATGATTTTAGTCCATCATCAAACTTGAACCGTCATAAACTTGGACCAAAACATGACTTTCTAGATGAGGACAACAATTCTAATGACAATACTGACAGAGCTATTAAGTTGGATGAGAAAAATCAATCTAGCATCTTAAAATATTTTCGACAGTATGAAAATGATGACAGAAGTGAACAGAACGATAGTTTTCTACTAAACTTTAAAAACATTGATCGCCAAACACCTACTTCTCAATCTGTTTCTCAGCTTATTTCTTCAACTACTGAAAAGAATAATTATTTACAAGTTTCAACAATTGTACCAGTTCAAGTCTCGTTTCTTTCAACCGTTGTGCAAAATGATACGAATGCAAATAAAACAGAAGATTTAGAGGACATAGACTTAGAAGAGTTACTAAAAGACAAATTTTTTGATGTCACTCATCTCGAAAATGACGAAAATAACAAAACTGTCCACAAAGTAGTCGATAGCGGCGAGAATTGCAAACAATTGCCGGACATTAAGAGTTTACTTAAAAGTCTTAAAAATTTGTCATCGAATGAAAGTTATATAAAAGCTGTTCAACATTTTGAACTCGACATTCAAAACATGGAATTCCTCGACGATAATGACGATAATGATGACGACGACAACGACCATAACAAAGAGGACATACACCCGATTGCAATTGTTACTTTACACGAAGCACACGACAAAAGTGATCATTTCAATAATGATGAAGCCGTCACTTCAGTCACACAAACTGACCACACATTAGTTGACACCGATTCTGATCACAACACAGATGACGATAAACACGAAATTATTATTATTAAAGAAGCGGATGAACACGACTTCAAAGTTGAAACAACTGAACCTCAGCCACATTTAGTTGAAAACGTGGTTCTCAGCAATAATATCGCTCAGAATAATATTCCGTTCATACCTAAAAAGACCACTTATAGTGTTATTAAACCCAATTCATTCGTTAATACTTTCACTCAATATAAACCACTTCAGTTCAATTCCTACACTCAGGCACTGCCCTCACATCAAGTGTTTAAGAATGTAAACTACAACAGAAATTCTGTGACTGGGCGACAGTGGACTCCCTTTACAACTACTTCCAATCATTGGACACCGATTCAAAGTTACCGAACTTATACTCCGACTTATAATAATATAAATGGATATAATCAACAGTTTTCTTCTAACAGTTTTAATTCCATTCCAAGAATTTTACCCCAAAACAGAATAATTAATATGTGGTACCCCAACCCCAACCAACAAATTAAATCTATTTTACCGATCAGTGCCAACACATTCCAACCTCGATATGGGACTCAAATATCAAATAATTATAATAGAAATGCAATTTTAGGCATTTCAAGCACTTATCCTAATTATAACAATCCCTTACTTCAAAGAAGTCCTAATCTTAATCTAATTCAAAACCAGAGAGTGAACAACAGGTTTACACCACTTTCTAACTCTCCAACAATAATTCAAAGACAATTTCCTTACTCAAAGCCAATCAACTCTGGATTCGCACAGAATTCAGTGCCTAATTTCAATAGAAATCCTTACGTGAATAGCATTTCGAATATAAACCATTTCTTTCCTCCGAAAACAAATTTAAATCCAGCTTTGAATAGAATTCCTTGGTTTAATGGAAGACCTGCCTTAAATCATATACAAAACAATATGAACCCCTATCTTTCAAAACCAAATTTTAATATAAATCCAATGAGTCGACAGATTTCATATCAATCAGGTAATAGTTCAAAGAATAACTTCAAAGCAGTTGGTCAGACACCTTCTTATCCATTAATTAATTCTAACTTCAGTTTGAACTCAATGGTTAAGCCTAACCTAAATCTGCACTCAAAAGTGAGCCATAAAGCAAATTCATCGGTCAATTCTAATTTAATTGCCGAATCCAAAACTCCAGAAACAAAATTGATAGTAAATTCTAGCACTCCCACCACATCCATCCCTATTTCTATTTCAAATTTACTTAAAACTGTGAGCACTACAACTGAATCTTATAACACAATTCACAAAAGTGTTATTTCATATTTAGGTTCCAAACCAATTGAATCATTTACTTCTAAACCATTAGAACTTAACTCAAAATCAAAAATAACTTTTGAAATGAATGCCAATTCAATAGACATCCCTCAACCCATTCCTATTCCCGAAAGTAATCTAAATTTAATAGAACTTCCAAAACCTCAACCAATTAGAATACCTGATCGCAGTCCTAATTCAATAGATGCGTTTATGCCTCAACCAATACCTGATCTCAATTCAATAGACATTCATAAATCCCAAACACCATTGAACTCAAATTTTGATTCAAAAATGACCTCAAATTCGAGTCCTATTTAATATTATTTGAAATTTGGTAAAATTATAATTAAAATATCAACAATTTACTGATCCTGGCTGATTTTACGAAAACCAAGACCTAAAAACCTATGGATTGCACTTCAATTTATTATTCAATTCATTTTAGACTTAAATTATTTATTGAATTAATTTTGTTTTAAAACAAATTTCAATTAAAAATATATTATAAATTCTGAAATAAATTCATTAATTATTTGACAATAAATTACAACTACTGTAGAGTCGGGCACTTTGATAACAACCAGCTCTAGCTCAGTTGTCAATAATGTTTAGCCGCTAAACTAGCTAAACTTTAGCGTTTACCACCTTGGCCACCAGTTCCAATCCCAATACCTGTTCCTCCTTTGCCACTTGAGCCACCTCCACCACCCATACCAAATCCAACACCTCCAGCTCCACCTCCACTTCCAGTACCACTTTTGGCAGATATAGTGATACTAGTTCCGTTCTGACAGTTAACACAACACACAATTACAAACAAAATGACCACAATTTTCATCATTTTTTCTAAAATAATTTAAAAGTATTTTCTTTAAAAAGTATTCGGTTTGAGGTTCTGTTCATAAAATTCCAGTTATAAAGAGAAGAATGAATCGGCAAAAGAGTTATTTATTGAGATGATGTCATTATTAACAATTGATTGCTTCAATACTATCGTTATTCATAATATTGCATAAAGTTAGATAGAAAGTGGACATACAATGGTAGAGTTTATGGATGAGTTTCTACTCATATATAAGGTACAAAAAATTTGTGTACAAGTTTATCTCCAAACTATATTAAAAACAAGTAATGGGTTCGAAATTAGTATCAAAGTATATGTGACCTCCCTGTCCACTTTCTATCTAAAGCGAACAATACAATTCGTTTAAAATAGGAGTGAGCAAGATTTTCGACCTCAGTGGGGATTTTTGGACATTCAAGATGCAAGGGCATAATAAATTAGCAACCACAAGTTTTGGAAGCGCAAAAAATTACCATTGTGTCATAAATTAACTTTTTCCGGTCGTTTTTCACTACATTTATGATAGTATATGGGATGCCCAAGCTTTTCGACTCTAGGGAGGGGGGGTCTAAGGTAGCGGTTTTTCAAAACTTTTCTAGGGAGGTCTAGCGGGTTTTAAATTTGCATCCAAACAACAATGCAAATACAAGCCACCTCGCTTCATTTGGCAAAAAACACAAATGTGTTAAATTTTCGAAAAATTCTAGGGGTGGGTTTTGCCTAATTTTTTGACTCTAGAAGGTGTCAGCGAGCAACCCCCCCACCCTCTTGGGCATCCCTGTATAAGTTAGTTTTGCTGTTCAGACCCATTCAAAATCAGGGGGTTTTCTGAAGACTCCTCTCCCTTGTCCATCCTTGGTTTAAAACAAAATCATTGAAAAATTATGTGAAATCACTTTAAAAAATAAAATAAAATAAATCAAAGAATATATCAATTGTCACCGATTTCATAAGCAAAAATGTGAGCTTGCTACCATTTCACAATCAAAAACTTAATTCAAAAAATCATTTAAAGATTCAATTATTGATTGAGTAAAAAGCAATGAAACTGCAAAAACCATTTAATAATCATTAAATGCATGGATTTATGATCGGACACATTTGTAACAGTTATCTTAATATTTATTTTCATCTTTTAAATAATAGATTACATTATACTCAATTATAAATTAGCGAGTTGTAAATTACAACTTGTAATGCATCATTAAGTGATGCACCAAGAAAGTTCTAAAGTTTGGTAAACTCATATTCTTATAAACCATAATTAAAATGTTAACCACGAGTTTATTATCGAATTCGCGTGTATTTTGCGACATTTCAGTATAAAATGAGGTTGATCATAGCGTCGGTATCGGTAGTGTCGGCGATTTGAATATGAAAATGAGATATTTATTGAAACAAAAATATTCTTTTGGATTACGTTTAATATAGTTTTGAAACTTAATGATCCACTAAAATAAGAGAAGATATCGATTTGAAATAAATGAATGTCTTCTTTCATGTCTTAAGATTAGGTAAACACTATTTTTCTATAGATGTAAACAAAAATGATCTCAAATGGCGTGTATTTTAGTCATTGAATCGCAAACTAATGGAAAATTTTCCAATAATTAAAAAATAAAACTATTATTATAATAGTCTTATATATATATAAGAATTATATAAAATTCCGATTCTTTTAGGTTTGCATGTAAAGTCCAAGATTTTATATAATAACGACCTTAAGCATAAATCTAAAAGAGGCTTTCATTACAATATGCTATCAAATATCATAGTTTCCATCATGATCATTTAATGTCAACTCAAAATAAGAAATCATGATAAAAGTTATGGAAAATTTTGGAAAATACATTGGAAAATATTCGATAAACATTTGATCAACATTTTATTTTATGATTTTACTTATTAATATTAATACTTTTATTTACTCTTGATTAATCTGAAACTAATTAATTAGTGGTTGGTAACTTTATTTACAGTGCAATAAATCTCCTTATCGAAAGTAGAATAAATTTTTAAAGTCTTTACTTATAAGTTATAACACAGTTTACTCTTATTTAAGAAATGAAAGTTTTAAAATTGAAACATCGATTACAATTCGGTACAACAAAACCCAAATTTGCTTTTGATAACAGCAGTGAAAAATTGAATTTTTCCAAACTAGAACAATTATTGACTAAAACCTTTGTATTGATTTCGCCTTCATTTGAAGACTACATAATCGGAAACCGACCCAAAACTCGTATTAAATATTCGTTTCTTATTAAACTGATAGCGTCACTAAACATCTTCAGATACGGCACCGCAGCCATACTCAACACTCCACTGATTTTGATGCTGATGAGTGACGCCAACCATCTATTGGGTAATCAACTTCTCATTTCTCTTCTGTTCAGTTCGGGAGCGATGATATGCAACTCTATTTTGGGAGGACTCACACATATTCTGGAATTAAACTCAAAATTACATGCCTTACAATATTTGTATGAAATCAAAAGCAATGTAAACAACTGTCCTCTCAAATACACATATCGAACGAAATTCTACCGACGCTTGGATTTTGTGACTAAATATATGTCCTGGCCTCTTCTCTATATTCTTTGGTTCAATGGATGGCTTTTATTCTTAGGGCCGCCATTTATCGCTTATTTCTTAGAAAACTCTTATTATTCTTTAATAAGTGTTTTGTTTTGGAATTTTTGTGCCTTTTTTTATATCTTAGACTTTTATTCGATATTAGTGGGAATTTTTAAGATTTTCTTCTTAACACTCATTCACCTAAAATATGAGTTCAAACAAATTAATGATGAAATCGCTAAATGTATTCACTTAAATGACATAGGAGCCCTCATTCTATTGTTAAGCCGACACAATTCAGTGTGCATTTGTACCGCAAAATTGAATACAATGTTTAATTATTATATCTTTATATTCTATGTGTTAGCAAAGCCTGCATTGAATATATTGCTATACGTATCGCACGCACCGGACTCACAAATCTTCACCCGAATCGCGTGTTCCATAATATTCGTGGCCTGTCTTTCAGTAGTTTTTTCAATTAATATAATGTGTGCTTCGGTGTCGTCTGTGGCCCACAAACCTCTCAAAACTCTCTACAAAAGCATTAAAATTCAAAATCAATCGACAAAAATAAAATTCAAAATTCTTGGTTTCGTTGAAAAATTATCCGAAACGCCGATCGGTTTCTATTGCTTTAAATTATATCCAATGAATAATTATGAGTTTTATAAGTATTTGTGTGGATGGGCGTATAATTATTTCCTTATAATGATATTCTTGCGAAAAAGGGGTTACATTAGTTGAGGGGAAAGCATTTGTAGGCATATGGCTCTCAAATAAAAAAAATACATTAATTAACTTTTTAATGGCATAAAATGTCTAAAAGAAATGCTTTGGTTTTGTTTTTAGTATTTTTTAACGTTTTTATGTTTTGTTTTTTATTCACTTATTTTTCTGAATGTAATGAATGTGAAAATAAAAGTTTTCAAAATCAAATCAATTACAGAGATATTGTTTTGAAACGCGCCATCAGAGCACCCAAACATGGTGAGTATTTTATAGGCAAGATTATTAATTCGCACTTTAAAATGTCCTACTCATCAGGAGATGAGCATGATGAAGGGGAAGATGATGTTTTGATTCAATCTTCTAATCCTGACGAGTCTTCTAATCCTAATCTTAGCAAAGCTAAAAACATCGGACGTAAATTGAATTCTATGTTTACATCAAATCATTTAAACTAAAGTAATCACAATTTTATTTAATTTTCAACTATTTTCAGAAAAAGTCAAAAACGGTACCAAAAAAATTAACAATTACTTGAGTTCACTGGGCAAAAATATAGGCGGTAAGAAACTTGGTGGTGCAATTAATTACATCCTCCACTTACCTCTGAATTCTATAGGAAAGATTTCAAAAAAAGTAAAAAATAGAAAAGGTACATCACACATTACAGTTTCTACGGCTTCACCTAACGATCCTCACGCTCCTAAAGCTCTCAACCCTCTCAACGCTTTGAACGCTTTAAACCCTCTCAACTCTGCCGACGCTCATGCAGCTGCATCTAGCGTAACGACTGAAGCCCCTAATCTATACCAGAGTTTAAATGAGAAATACGACGCAAACAATCCATTTGACGGATAGGCTTTTCATTTATTTATTGTTATAGAATTTGAGTATAGAATAAATATTTTACATTTTTTAAATTCAAAAATATTAAGAGTAATTAATTTGTTTGAAAGTTGTAATCAATTTATGTGTTTAACGACTTATTGATGTTTAGATCATTTAATGATTAACTGATTTGATATTCATTCGAATCATTGTTTTATATTAATTACTGTTTAAATGTCAAACACTTACCATATATTTTTCAACACTAAATTTTAACAGTTTTGAGTAAGGTAATTTTTAGGCTATTTTAACTTTTAAAAACTAGATTTTTTAGCCAACTATTCATAATAAATTAACTAATATAGTTTGCATTCACAATTAATATACTGAGGCTTGGTAAGTTATTCATAGTAACAGTTGAGACATTGAAGATGACCTTCCTCAAAAGTGATGAAAATGTTAAGAAAATGAGACAAAAAATGAATGTGCATTAAATAAATGTCAAACTCTTTAATAATTCCTTTGTTAACATTTTGTGAACCGAAAGTGAAATCAATTGAAATGAATACCAATTGTAATAAATATTTGCAATTCTTTAGAAAAGTCTATTTGTTGTCTGTCTTTAAAACATTTGTTACGAACAATGATTTATGATTTTATTGTGACTTATTTTACAAAATAAATTCTATATAAAATAAAAATGTCCTGCTACAATTCAAATATAACATCATTGTTTATATAAGCCGATCGAGTTTTTACCAAATTAATCTATTCTAAATTTTTTTAAGAATGTCGCCTTGCTCATTTGATTTCTCATTCTCACTTTAAGAGCATTACAATAAGAAAGTGTTAGTGATTTAGCACTTGAATGAATCAATTTATGATTAAATATTAAATTAAAAGCGATTCACTTCAATGTAAGCCTAACTGTGAAAATGTCAAAACCGAAAACAATCACAATTGTAATGCTATTTAATGCCTGTCTCTAATATGGATGAGTCACATCTGATCTGATCCTCAAACTGTAAAGACTTCCGATAAGTAAAATGCCTTCAAATCAGAAAAAGTTACTCAGCCTTAACATTGGAGAACTCCAAAGTATTCAAGAGTTTGATGATAGCCCTGATCCGAGTGAAGTGACCCCTAGGGTCGAACATTATTTACGAAATTTTGATTATAAATTTGTTAGCAGACCAACAGTCGAACGACTGCACAGGTCTTCTATCGTCACCGAAGATGTGAGAATTCAAATATATTCAAATTCACTTTTCGTAATTTCTTATTCTTAGGAGGAATTCCAAGGTAAAAAAGACCACAACACTAAGGGAGGCCATGAAATCAAAGACGAGGATAAGTTTGGTTTATTTTCAATGGTTTATGTAAGGGTTACTCTCATTTGTCTTATATAATATAATATAATATGTAAGTTAACTGAATACAATTGGGGTTTATAGCTCCAAGGTAAAGTTAACATATTATATAATTTATAATAGTCTAAAATATTAATATTTTACCTAATTGATTATTATTTAAATGATAGTATCTAATTAAGGAAGTGTTTGCAGGTTCCTACTTTTATGAACTTATTGGGAACTACTCTTTATCTAAGAATGGGTTTTGTGGTTGGGGAGGCCGGAATATGTATGTCACTCACAAATAAATATAGTTTTGTGTTAAATAATTTCATTTCTCTAAATCGATTGACAAAAGTGTTGGCATTACTTCAAGTATTGATCGGAGCTATTATTTTGACTCTGACTGTACTTTCGATGTCAGCGATTTGCACGAATGGAGATGTAGGGAACGGCGGCTTCTATTTCCTCATATCTCGAAGCTTAGGTCCAGAAATAGGAGCGATGTTCGGTTGTATATACTTTTTAACCAATGCTATTATGGTTGCCTTCAGTATAATCGGTGTCTGTCTTGAAGTCCAATATATACTCCAGGTCTTATATTTTATAAAAAAAATAGTCTGATAATAATTATTTAAATTATAATCGCAGAGCTATAACACTGGAATTGTAGAGATACCTTCCAGTTTAAATGATCAAAGAATAGTTGGGTTAATCACCTTGGTAATCGTTTCATTCATACCTTTCATTAGCCTTGATTTTGAGACCAAGGTAATTTTAACCAAATTTAGGCATAATATATTTATTTTAAAAATGGTTCTTATTCAGACCCAATGGATTTTGTTTGCATTGGTCATCGTATCACTAATTGATTTCTTCGTTGGTTTACTCATTCCTCCTAATGATTATCAAAAAGCGATGGGCATAAAAGGCTGGAATGAACAAGTTATAACCACAAACTTGTTGCCACAATTCGATAAATCAAACTTTTTCTCTATATTCTCCTTGTACACCTCTACCATTGCGGGAGACTTCACCGGAATCACAATGGCCTCAACTCTCAAAAATCGTAAGCATTTTGTCAAGAGTTGTTTAATTAATTATAAACATGCTTTAATGACTTTTACAGCAAAAGTGGACATACCTAAAGGCTCAATACTTGCAATATTGACCACAACAATTGTTTATACCTTGCAAATAATATTTTTTGGCTGTACTATTGTTCGATATTCTACTGGTAATGAATCTGATGTTAAGTACGATAACTATACATGTGATGAAAGCCAAAGCCAACAGCAATGCAATTATGGACTCATTCCCGATGAATATGTAATGTCGAGAGCGTCTGCACTGACTATATTTGGAGACAAAATGCATTACATTGAGCCCATATTTGCCGCCGGACTGTTATCCCAATCACTGTCAGCAGCCATGAGCTCTTTCATATCAGCACCCAGAATATTGCAGGTCCTTCACATTATATAATGAATTGCCAAAGTATCAAAAGTTTTATTGATCAAATTTGAATTTTTCAGTCATTAGGTTTTGATCAATTGCTTCCTCTAACCAAATGGTTCTCAAAGGGAACGGGCAAACATTCCGATCCCCGAAGAGGCTATATTTTAACGTTCATAATCGCACTGATATTCATTGCAATCGCAAATTTTGACATAATAGCAAATGTCATATCAAACTGTTATTTGTGTGCCTGGTTTCTTCTCAATTTTGCAGTGTTTCATTCTGATTATGTCAGATCACCCAATTGGAGACCTACCTTCAGATACTACAACAAATGGTTGAGCCTTTTCTGTGGATTAATATGCTTTATATTAATGTTTTGTTTCGATTGGGTTTCATCTCTTTGTTTGTTAGCCATTATGGCTATCATTTGGATAATAATGTGTTATTATAAACCTGGTATTATATTAATTGAAATCTTATCTCACAATTTATTGACAAGAATTTAATTTAGAGGTCGATTGGGGACAGACCACAGACTCACAGTTATATAAAACTACTGTCGCAATTGCACACAAATTGAACCTAAAAACTGATCATGTCAAAAATTTCAGACCATCGGTATTATTGTTATGCGGAATACCTAAGAAATATTGTGATTTAATTACAATCGCCAACGATATCACCCGACACCGCGGAATGCTTATCATTGGCGATGTTGTCAACACTGGACTTCTTTATGAAAAGAGATATAAGACTATTAGTGTTTGGAATAAATGGCTTAATAACCATAAGATCAAATCCTTTTATAGACTTATTGTGGCCAATTCAATTAGCGATGGTAGCGATATGATGATGCAGGTCAGTTCGTGCTATAATTTAATTTTCATTATAAAATTACATTAATATCCAATTATTTTAAAGTGTTGTGGTTTAGGCTCTTATTTGAGCCCAAATATAGTAATGATTGGATTCAAAGAACAGTGGAAACAATCAACTTATGAAGAAGTCATCGA
>JAQGCS010001350.1:0-14300 GCA_034702105.1 Fuscozetes fuscipes | reverse complement strand
CAACTGATCCGAATTCTTGCGTCAAATCAACGAATAATTGCTTATAAATTGAGTGCAATTCGTCGTCAATTTCTTTGGGATTGCCTTTAATTTCAGTCATTGTTAACAACTATTTGCTTAAAATTAACTCAAAATTAATCAAAAGTTTGTAAACAAAAGAACCAAATTTTGGCGCTTTTTTAAACTCAGTTCAAATACAACGTTATTATTATTTTGTATCAAAAATGCAATCATTTGTTTGAAGGGATCGACGCGACACTCATTTGACACTCATTTTACACTCATTTGACACTCATTTGTGCGCTTCAGGTGTTTGTCGTCTGATTTCGTTTTTAGACATTTAATTGATCCGTCATTTTATCCAAAATGTCTTTAAATGTGTTTTATTATTCGCCAATCAGTCGAAGGACAGTTTCAATTCAATTGAAAAACAATGAAAATATCAACCATTTGTATGACAATATTTCATCAAAAGAGGTATGAATTAAATCAAATTTTAGGCATTTTTTGAGTATACCTTGTTAAGTTTTACGCAAATAATGTCTTACTTTATGCTCTTTATAATGAGCCTCAAAATAAACCATATATTTATTGAAATCCTTTTTTGATGTAAAAAATTTATTTTACAGTCAATTGATGTGAAATCGTTTAAATTGTATTCAAACGGAAAACGTTTGGAATCGACTAATCATTTGAAAAACGATTCGATTATTTGTTTGCATTTCGGTCTAAATGGAGGAAAAGGAGGATTTGGTTCAATGCTTAGAGCCATTGGCGCTCAGATTGAAAAAACTACTAATCGAGAGGCCTGTCGTGATCTCACGGGTAGACGTCTTCGCGATATTAACGAAGAAAAACGAATTAAGGAATGGATTAAAAAAGAAAAATCAAGAAAAGACCAAATGGAAGAAAAACGTCGACAAAAATTGTCGAAATTGGCCCAAAAGCCCAGCACTCACTTCAATGATCTCGACTTTGAACGAACTCGAAGTGAGATCCCAGACATTGTTGATGAGGCCCTACAGTATGGCCTACAACTTCAACAAAGAGCAGAGCAGAGCACTACTGCACCAAAACGCAAATCTGAAGAACAATTGGGCGCTAAGAATAATCCAAAGAAAAAGAGAATCAAGTTTTGGAGTGATATCGACATTGAAGACGACAGCGAATCAGATGATAGTGACGTACACACTATCGACACAACTAATACTGAAGAGCAGATCACTGAAGACTCGTTAGTTTCCAATGACAACACTAACGATTCGGAAGTAACTAATAATTCAAAGATTATCGGCAATCAGTCAAATGAGTCAGTACTAGAAAAACAGGAAGAATATAATGAAGTGATTGTCCGACAAAATGATAAACAAATTTGTGAATCCATTTCCAAAGAAACAGGGATTTCAGTTACAAAAGAAACTTCTGAGTCAATTAGTGAAATACTGACAGAGACTAAAGATAAGGAATCGACATCCAGTTCTTATGACAACAAACACATTGAACAAGTGTTAGAACCGCTCAATTTAATGCATTTCCAAACCCTTCAACAATTAGAAACTCTTGGTTTGGATCGACTGAAACACGCATTGATGGCATTGGGATTGAAATGCGGCGGAAGTCTTAGCGAAAGGGCAAACCGTTTGTGGTCTATAAGAGGGTTAGACCTCAAAGATATTCCAAAAAAATTGTTCGCAAAAAAGAGATAATTTTCAAGTATTTTGAATATTATTTTTATAGAAAATATATTTTCGTTTATTTCGATAACTTTTGTTCACTTAATAAAAATCACTTAATATTATCAAAAGTATGAGTAGACTAACAGAGCACAACATTTGTTGAAATTATTCGATTCAGAATCAGGAGAAGAGCTCTAAATTTTCAAAAAGCTCGAAATTCAATAATTTTTGTGCCAAACATTAGAAATACAAACGAAATGCAATGAGTTTTCTCACATTTGAAGTCAAATAAATTGTTTTGTTCGTTAAATGTGTGCCATAAAAGGCAAGCAATTTATTTAAGGGCCGGTCATTCAGTTGTACCTCTCGCCAAATGAGCCACAATTGAAGACACACATACTGTATGTCTGTATGTTTGTTTAGTTTATCGATTGTGTGGTTTTGTTGTTTGAATGTTAGATCATTTTGATTACAACTCAAACAGAGGAAAGACATAAACTGAACACCGATTGAGTAAACACTGAATTTATCGAAAATTAATTTCTCTTTTATTTTAAATAAAATTCATTTCAGTATTAAATATACGATTATTTTTAAAAATTTTCTTAAATTAGCGATGAATTGATTTAAACAAAGAATGCATTTAACAAATCAATGATTAATGAGATTTATGATTAATGACAGTTAAAAGACTTAAGAATTTGTACAAAAATGATATATAATTGGAATAACTAATTGGAGCTAAAATCAGAGCCAGCACTACCTGAGCCACTGACTGGGTATCCATTGAGGCTCTCTCTCCAAAGCGTTGATTTCTCTGAGCAATTCCTGATAAGCTCTTTCGATATCAGTAATGGACAAAATCATATCGAAGTAATGGCCATATCGGGCCTCAATATCTCGCGCCTCATCTATGATAGATTGTAGGTCTGTGGCGGCACTACTGTTGTCGTAGTGTTGCTGAGGATTGCTGGCAGTCATTGTCATCAATCGATTGAGTTTCTCAATTTGTGCCGGAGGGGCCACAAACACAAAGTATGGCTTCAGTTTAGCCCCTATTATAATAAATCAAATCTTTATATTTGTATCGAGTAATTGGTTGATCTCATGTACTGACCCGCCTGTCCCTGTCTTAATAATGGAATGGAATGGACGTGAAGATTAAGAACACATATCTTTCCGGATTGAACCACAGTTTCGATAGCAGATAGTGAAGTGCCGTAATAGTTGCGCTCATACTCTCCATGCTCAACAAAACGGCCTAACATTCATTTATTAGTTATCTGAAAATGAGTGCCATAAAGGGTTACCATCTTTGATGTCTTGTTCGAACTGCTGTCTACTAATGAAGTGATAATCTATTCCATCGATCTCTCCATCCCTTCTAGACCTTGACGTGTGAGGAACGGCTGCGGCGAACCTTTCCGTGTCTTGCATTAGTCTTTGCCTGAGTTCATGTCGACCTATATTTGTCGGTCCAATCAATACAATCGGACGCTATATATAAGAAACAAATGAAGAGAAAACACTTTAAGCGATGACTGAATCAAAAATTGAAGCTTTCGTTCAATGATTTCAAATAAACTAAAAGACAATCAATTTCTCCGACTTTTCTTTGACTCGCTTTAAGACATCCAAATGAAAGAAAAAATTAATTATTTTATTTATAGCCTTATATTATATTTTGACGAATTAATCCATTTCTAGCTTACGAGTGAACTATCAATATATGTCTATATATTGTTATATATGCTATAAAATAATAGAAATTTCCAAAAACCTATTTTCGGAAGTATTATAAAAATCGATGAACTGTTGAGTCAATGATTTTGAAACCAAATAAACTAAATCAATAAGAATATAAGAGTTGGCACTAACTCTGTATTAATAGGATTATAATCATATTTATAATAAGTTCTATATTTTTACATCATATTGCGTTAGATCTGAAGCCGTACTCAATAGTGGTCTGCAATAAAACCATAGTATTATCGATTAAACTCAAAGCATATAACGCTATGAAGAGCAAACTAAGAACCTAGATCAAAATTGACTGCTTATTATTGCAATACAGAATCTAAAATAAGGTGTGAGCACAAAATTACAGATTCAGTTTCAATCATTTTGATAATTATCTGGAATTTGAAAGACAAGCTATTCATAAAGTAATGACAATACACCTTATTGTTTCTCATTCTCAAATGAATTCCATCATAGAATATCAAAATAAATGGGTTTTAAACAAATCTAGGTACTCTAGTTTTATATATGTGATGAAATAGATGCCAAATAGAAAAATTTGACACCCCACTCCAACACAGCTTCAACTTTAGACCATTCGGATGAAAAGATTTGCAAATGTTTTGGGATTTAGTTTTGGGAATTATAGTTAATAGCAATGTATAGCCATTGAATATTAGGTGTTCCTGTTGACACCATTCTTATTGAATAATTGAACGAACAATTCAATTACTGAAATACTTTTTCCGAATAGATTTACTCAATTCTAGTGTATATTATGAGGCCTTTTATATGAAATTCAAATATTCTTTTCACAGGTTTTAAAATTGGCATTCACCTTTAAATTTATAAATAATATAATTTAATGAAATATTCAAAGAAAAATGACTCAAATAAAGTTTATTTCGCTTCGTTAACGACTTTAGAATCGTGAAAATTCTCCAATTTTTCGAATATCAAACATAATGTTTAGTCAAATATTTTGCTTTTAATGTTTAATCCAAACGTGTTTTACATCAGATTTAAAAACAAAAACTTGAATTAAAAAATCGATGTCAAGTATAGGACTGACATCGAATTCTTTGCTCGTTTATAGTCGACCATCACCTCAAATAAGCATTTTTTCAATTGAACTTCAAAACTTAATATTTTCAACTAGTTCATTTTACAATAAGAGTTGTTTTAATTGCAGTCATCCATCTAATGATACTATAATTTAGAACATTTCTGCCTCGGGTAGTCATTGAACTTTGAGGGCACAGCTATTGATTGCAATTCATTGATGAGTCAGTGAATTCTTTCCGCAGTTTTTATGATTTTCAGGGAACGTATAGCAGAATAAATTTAATGAATGATTCTTTTATGCCAATCATTGTATAAGATAACGACAAGGGAACTGACCAATCACATTCATTTTTATCAACTCAAAGCAATACTCTTTAAATGTTTGTTCAATTCAAAAGTTTAGCATTTTTTATGTTCAGTCAATTTTGAAAATCAATATTGAATTGAGTTTTGAGTGGAAAATATGAGTTTTGGTATTAAATAAATATCAGATTTATATTTTAAGTGAAATCATATCGTATTACACATTCCTATCAATGATTTAAGTCTTGAATGCAATCGAAACGAATTGCAGTCAAATGAGAAGAAAACCTATTCTGAGTGCAAATATAACTGAACTGGAATTTTATTTGAGATAAGAAAATAGATAATTAATGAGTTAACGCATACCTTAATGTTAGCTCTCGGATAGTAAAGGGAGACCTCTTCGAAGCTCAAAATTTCATCAGTGGTTGACATCAAACCTGATTTACAGGAATAGGGGATAGGAATAGAGTTAATCGAGAATTTTATTTCTCTTTAATAATTACTTTGAGATTTTCTATTCTTTTTCTTCCTATTCGTAGACTTTTTGCCGCAATTGAGAAGAAGGGCCGACGCAGACGTCTTCTTGTTGTGTCTGTTTTTACTGTTGAGAGTCGAAGTATTTGTGCTGTCATTCAGTATCGACTGTTTCATTGTTTCCCTTCTGTTTTTCGTCGATAAAAATCAAATTAAAATCAATTAATAGTCGGAAAAATTAGAAGTGAAAGCAAATACAACTCACTGTATCTGGAATTGTATGGAAGGAATGAGTCCTGCGAGCGATTGGTCCTGTTCTCCCTCTCTATAGGCCTGCCACCAGTTCAGGTCCGACTGATCGATCACATGTAAAATATCACCTTTTGATGAGACAAAGCATCAGTTATTCATTTGGGTGACACTAATTGATAGCACTGATGTCAGCCATACCTTTGCTAAAACATATTCCAAGTTCTCTGCACGGAATGTATAGGTCTTCGTCAGGATCGTAGTCGAAAAGGGCTTTCAAATGAATCATTTGGTTGTGTGAGGACTCAGACTCCTTGACGTTATCGCGAATCGCAATTACGAACGTTAGAGTTCCTGAAGAACCAAATCGACCAAAAATTGCGATAAAAAACATTTGACATAAAAAATAATTTATTGGATTAAAGATATTGGGCTTTGATTTGTTTGATAAGTACTATGAGTTTGTCTCAAATTATGCCAAAACTAAGAGAAAAATAAATAAGAAAAGTAATAAATGTCGTCTAACCAGTCATTTCCGCGAGAAGATCACAGACTTGGTTAACGTTACGGCCCTTCATCTCAATTCCATTCACTTCTAAAATCTCGTCGTTTTCGTGTAACAAACCTTTCGAATCAAATTTAATATTTGAGTTCAAATCAATTTTAATATCATTTCGCATATAATCTAAACTAAAGAACTTTCAAATAAAATTCATTTCTAACCAGATTTTTCGGCGGCGCCTCCTTTGACAATGCGACCAATTATGACACTGCCGTCCTGTTCGTTACGGACAGTTGCACCCAATGGTTCACACGAAGACTTTTCGATGCGAACCACTTTGACAGTGGAGTCATCGATAACTTCGTCTAAGAGCTCGACTTCGGTTTTGTCGGCTTTGAATTCAAAATTAAAATATTCTGCGATTAAAATGATTTGAATTAATACTTTGTCTGCAAAATCGGGTCAGATGTCGATCAAAGCTCAGGAAACATAATTTTAAAAAAAACTGTTCAAACGGTATGACAGCAGATATTTTAGGTAAAGCACTCAAACTGCAAATGCATACCTTATGCATATCCATGGGCTATAAATATGTGCTCGATTCCGATTTAAATTATAATAAATCAAATATAATATTTTACTGGCTTTTCACTGAGTAATACATGTATTTTACTCGTATTTCTATAGTTAGGAGCTTTGCCTAAAAGTTGGTTAATTTGATTGATTCGGTGCCAGTAATAAGTGTCAGAAAACATAAATATTTTATCAAAAGTCTGAGCGAAACGTTAATATTTTATACACTAAACGAATGAATAACTTTTTGATAAATGAATGCGAATATGAAAATGAATTCAAGAAAATTCTTCACTTTATTCTCGAGGATAATACTTTACTTTTGAGGCGAATAAAAGAAATGCAAAAACATTTCAATAGTCTTTGCCTTTTGTTTGTTGACTATAAGAGAGGAATAAAAAACTAATCGATATTCAAAATCATTGATCCGAAGACCGAGTTCTAAAACGCTTTCAATTGACTGAAAATTAATTATTCGATTCGTTTTCATTTAAAGCCCTTTTCAAATATTATGCAAAATAAGAGTAAAAGTTGATCTAAACCTCAAATGTGTTAATAAATTAATCTGAAGCTATTGTTTGGACATACAATGGGTTCGGGGCGTAAGACCTGATTCGCATTATTGATCACTCAGTCAAATGCATCACAATTTTTAAAAAATATTCTAAAAACCAAAAACAATTTCAATTACATTATGGCTCAAAATAATAATAAATGAATGAATTTTTTAAACTCATTTCCATTTTTGAGAAAACATTTTAAGGAAAGTATAGCAAAACAATTGACGATAAAAATGATTTATATATTAATTTTATTTTTAGTGCTTTCTCTAAATTAGTGCTAAAAACAACAATTACAATCACTCACCGGTGAGGTCCGGGTTTGTGGACACGTGCGAAACGCCCGGTTTGGCTGACTTTGCGATGTGATCGTAAGCATAACAAAGGCCTTCCAATTCAAATCGGGTTAAGATCTCTAAAAGCTCTGCCGCTTCGGTATTCAACGCCTTATTAAGCAATGAAATTAGGTATCGATTATTAGGAATATAAAAAGCACAAAATATTAGCTCTTAAGTAGGGATAAAAACTCACTTCTTCTTGCAGTAATTGGATCACTTCTTGGACTAAGTCGGCGGTATTGGATGTGGTCATGGATTGTGGTAGTGAGCGATGCTTTTGCTTTTGTTGCGTTTGCATAATAGTTGTATAGATTGCTATAAGTTTTGCTAAATTTGATTGATTTATAATATCCTTCACTTCTCCGTTCAAATTGTTTATAAGGCGTTCTAAGACTGCATTCAAGTCCGGCAGAGATAACACTTTTTTTTAGTAATTAGTTAAACCCAATTGACATCGAATGCAATGGATTGGAGAGGAATGCCATCGAAAATAAATGTCAAAATAAATTGGAGGAAAAGCTATAAACAATTGCTGCTTTGTTAGTTGTGGTTCATTCCATACCTTTATTGGCCTCAGAGTTGGGTTCTTCGTAGTCATCGTCTGCTTCGAAAGCATTGTTGACAACGGATTCGAGTTCTTTAGTCTTATTGTATTCTAATTGTTGTAATTTTTTGCTGCCTCTAAGACTGGACCGAAGAAACTCTTCCTCAGCTTTTTTATTGTTAACCTCTTCACTATATTTCCTAATTTTGTCATTTTGTGGCGCTTGAGATGATGTCCTTACAGGTGGTTGTGGGGGCGGCTGTGGTGGAGGGTATCTGGGCGTCTGCTTGACAACACCTACAATCAATTGATGTGTCAATAAATGTCATGTTTTTCAACTCAAAAGAAAAGCAAATGAATGAATGAGAGCTAACCGACGAACGATTCCGGGACATCGACCGGTAGTTCTCGATGTTGTGGCTGACGGTTTGGCGTCAAATTATGGGAAGCACTTAACTCTACTAATTCCATGTCCTCGTCTTTTAGTTCATATTTAAGTATTTCCCCTTCTTGTGAATCAGATCTTTTGTTTTGTTCCGACTTATCAACAGTTTGTCTCTCACTTATAGGTTCGTGTGTTGTGGCAGTGGTTGTGGTTGTGTTCACTTTGTTATTAGTGTCCTCTGTTTCACCTAAACATCGGACGCACAACACATTTGACTAAATCTAAATCTGAGAGAAGAGCTCGAAATGAGGTCTTACTTAAGATCTTTGAGAGTTGAGCGATATCTCGAGGCGTGATATTAGTGTCTCTGGCGATCTGTTGCAGGTGTTCTCGAGCTCTGGAACCGATGACAAAGGCGTCGATTGGTGAAGAGTCGATAGCTGTCGGCCAAACAAATAGTTATTTGAACGCAAAACTTGTAAATAGTGAACACTTTTGTGTTAATATTATTGCAAGAATCAAACCAATGGAAAAATAATGGCTTTTGTTATCAAAGGTTGTCATAAATATTAACAATAAATCTCTTCAAATAAAAGTCGCACTAAAATGAAATGAAATACACTTTTGATAAATATTTTTAGTGACTTTAAAAGATGAGATTCATATAATATACGAATGTTTTCAATCAAATCGAGCAAACATTTTGTTCAAAAACAAGATTCAAAGAGAATCTGTAGTTTCACTACAGAGAAAACAGTTGTGAAAAATGATTTGAAAATCATTTTCTACTCCAATAACAAAAACATGATTTCGTTGTAAAAAAAGATTTGATAAGAGAGTAAAGGAGTAGTTATTTGTCATCAATTCAGTCGTAAAACCTTTGAACGACTTTATAGCCACCGATCAAAAGCCGCCATCGAATACTCAATCAACTATGGAAACCATCGCTAGCGTCGAACCCACACTTACATAACAGGTTTGACGGGTCAGGTGGAGGTCCCACGAGAATGAACTGTAGCATCGGTTCAGCATAAGAGTCTGTGCCAGACTTTAATTATACACTGAATAAGATAAACGGACTACCATTGCTTTGGACACTCTTATGCCATACAATCGGGGCCTATTATTATATGCCTATCCTATCATATCTATGCAATGCCTCCAAAGCCTATCCCTATCCTCACAACTCAAGTATTTTCACAACCAACTAATAAAATAACAAAAAAGATAACTTTAGTCTTAAGTGCTTTTCTTCTTAATCAGGGATAACCATCGGATGGGATAACCTCAATAGTCATCAGATTATATAGCGTTCCAAATAACCCTTTGCACTCATTTTTACAATTTTGACAATTCTAGGACTCAAACTGACATAGATTAAATATTTTTATCCGGATTCAAATATTACAACTAGTAAAATAAATGTGCACTGGTTTTACCAGTTCAATACTTATTGTTATAAAAACATTGAGTGTTGATTAAATAGTGCAAGTTTCCTAAGTTTACATCTATAAAGGCCTCGATATAAAAAGAATTGAAGTATGAGTTTGGTCTAAAATCGTGAACAGCCCTGAAATCAATTGTCTGCCATTTAGAGAGTTTTATGTATTTTTCTCAACAATTTCTACTGGGAGTTGACTCAAGAAGTGATGCCATAAAAACTGTATAAATGCTAAACAATCACAGGTATAGAGAGTGTAGGGCTCTGGCAGTGAAGGACAGGTGTGTATAGAGATAATGCAAATGCTCTTATATTTGGAGTTGAATTAACAATTGAAAAATAGGTCGACAAAGAAGAGTGAAAGCGGACATTAACCACAAAACAATCGTTAAAATGATAGTAAGACAACACTCACCTAATTTGCCAGAAGTTCTCCGTTTGACTCTCAAGCAGATTGTCCGCGATCTGATGCACTGTTAGGGTTGGGTCGGGAGGAATAGATGTGCCGATTGAGTACAAATCCAAAATAGAGACACTCAACACAATAATCAAATTTTGAAAACCGTTTCCACTATTACTGCGTTAAAACACATTAGTATTCAATACAAGCCTTTGTCGCAAAAAATGAGGAAATATTAGACAAGAGTTGTATTCACTCATTATTGTTATGTTTACTAATGAATACATTCATAACTTTTTCACAAAAGTATTTTTCAATGAAATAATTTTCAGATTTGTTTTGTTTTGTTATCCAATGATATCACGAATCGCGTAATGAATTATAAATAAGTTTTCGTTAATTTGTTTTATGAATATTTATCGAAACACTATTATAACAGTTTATTAAACGATTAGTTCAATCAAATTAACGCACATTCAGTCGTCAAGTGGTCGACAATACAGAGGAATACAGAGGAGGACAACACAACGGATCAGAATCAATACAGAGTATCATATTGAGTGTATTAAATGACACCTGCCCTCACTCAAGCCGTCCCACTGTCGGCCATCTTCACTATTCTCACTACAGAGGGTGCACTTTGCTCAGTAAACCGGCACAAACATTGAAAGTATCATACTCATTAATTGTAGCGGTACTCGATTTGAGGTTATCTTAATTGGAAAACTCTTTCAAATATATCTTAAAATTGGTTCACATGAATGACATTCAAATTTCCTAATTATTAATTATTTATTTTTATTTAATTAATCACAACATTAAGACAAGTCTTTCATTCACTTATCAACACAATGAATCATCATGCTAATTAATTAACACTAAACTCTTAATGCATTGAATTATCTAGGTTTATTAATTACTTTAGAAAATATCAAAATAATTAAAAAAGATTTTGAAATTATCACTGAAAATGACAAAAACGAATTGTACAGTTATAGTCACAGTCAACCCCCATATGAGAGAGGTACAATTGAATCTCGAAAGCGAAAATGTATTAATTAGACTAAAAATATTGAACGAATTATAAGAAAGTATTTCATAATATCCAAGTCATTTGGCAAGAAATTTTACCCAGAGTACCTTATTTTTATCCGAATATCTCATTTGAAACAAATTAAAACTTCCAACTTGAGTGCTTTATTGGTAGTCAACCTAAATATAATGGGGGTTTGTTTAAATTGTTTACCAAGGCATAAATACATGGGTTTAGTACACATATAACGTATACTTTTAAAACCAAAGTGTTTATATATTTTCAATGTGATGGTCTTACTAAAAGTTACATTATCATATTGAATTTAACTTTTGCTCTCACTCATACAGGGGATGAGTGTAATAGGCACTGTAGCTAATGAAGCAAAGCAGCAACATTCATTATTTTATTCATTAATAATTCATTATACAGTCAAACCTGGATATTATCCCTTGCTTGGTTAAGGGATTATAATGAGGGAGGTTAAGGAATTATAGCAATGTTGCTAGAAATGGCGACATCTCAAAATACCAAATTCCCAAAATACCAAATTCCCAAAATACCAAATTCACAAAATCTATCTCTTATATCTCCCTGTTGTGTACCCCTTTTACCATCCTCATTTGGTAGAATATCTATAGGTATAATGTTTAAAAAAATCTCCCTGTTGTGACGTCCCTCTATTGTTAGGTGATTTTTGGTGAAAATTTCACTAAACAATAAACAACTGAGAAGTTATCATCAATATACAAAACATTGTTTATAGATTGCTCAGCGAATTAATGGGTAAATAAAACCACGTGATCTGAATGATTTGCATTTGTATTTGCAGCTATAGAATATTCAGATCACGTGGTTTTAATTCGCTGAACAAGCTATAATAGTCAATGATATTACAGTTTCTTTCACTAAAGCACCAAACAACTAGCTATAATAATTGAGCTAGTACTGTATATTCAAGATCAGAATAACAAACTATAGTTTTTAAACAAGTTTTGAGTAGAAAAGAATTGCATATAAGGGGTAAATTTTATACCTTGTATCAAGGATGACCGAAAAATTGCCAGTATTCCCCCTAGATTTTTTTCAAAAATTTAACATTATAGGTATACCTCCTCCGCTGTTTTACCTTACTCCCCAATTGTGTTTTTCGCCGAGCGAAGTGAGGCACCAATTTTTTTGGGGGCAAATTCAAACAATCCCTCCCTAGGCCCCCCTGTAAAGCCGTCGACCTTGATCATCCCTGACCTTATATAATTGAATTATACAGTAAATGCTCACTTAAGGCAAGGCTCGATATAAACAAGGATTATTGTTGGCTAAAGTGATCTTTTATTGTAATTGAAGTCAAGAACCATGGCCAATTCTATTCCTATTTAAATTCTGCAAATTATTTTCTTTTTCTATAAAAGACTTGACTTAAGGCGAAGTTTTTAGAATTTAAATCTTAAAAATTATGGTCTAATCAGCGAAAAGTGATTCAAATGGCTTAATATGTGCCCATTTGTGAACACAATATTGTTCTCATTCTTGAGTTCAATATATTCACAAATGAAATATTCTTATCCTTTAATAAATGATTTTTTGTGATTAAATGATATCTTATGTGAAAATTATATGAAAATTCTTATTCTTATAAAAAAAGATAAAATATGTTTTTATGTTTCAACGTTTTAAAAATTGCATTAAAAAGCATTTGTGTATTGAATAATGTTTTAAATTGTGATGATTGCAAATAATGCAATTCTAAGCAAAAGAAATATGTGTTTGGAGTGTTTGTCAAGAGATGAGAAGTGAGGACATGCCTGATGTATATGATGTATGATTTGCTGATGTGTCGAGTCTTCTAATGATTTTCCATTGATCTCAAGAATTTCATCGCAATCACTTCGTTCTGCCGGAGAGCCTATCGAATGAGTTGTCTATTAGACCTGAATTCGCTATTAAGAGCTTAATAATTGACAATAAGTTGGTTATGATAAACTGACAGTTATTATGGTATATATCTATAGTTACATTCATTAAATGATTAGAAAAAATCGATTTGTTAAATGTTTGGTTATTAAAGTTTTGGCTCTGATGGAGAACAGCATCAGATGTCTGTGCGCTCGGAAAATACTTATCAATTGTGACAGAACTCCAAACACTTATCTCATAAGTGATATATTGTTAATGATCTCAATTCACGCCAACCATTCATTGACTAAAACTAAAGTAAACATAAGACAAATGCTTTGAGTTCTTACAATTGAAGCACTTCTTCACACAAAACAATCACTAAACTCTTGCAAAGGGTTAATAAAACAGAAGGCAATCAACAAAATTCCTCTCATTTTCAATACGAATCCTTAAAAGCAATTTTGAAATTAACTAAAATTAATTATTGACTAAAATATCAATGAATTGGTTGAGTGCTTATAAGTTGTCGATTCTGTGCACAGCTATTAACTGTTAAACTAAATGTTCAACACTTTACTCAGGCTATTAAACCGACTCATAAAATAGAAAAGCATGCGATCCATTACTTGTGTCACTATTATTCTTTGCATCACATAATTCGCGTTATAATAGCAATCATCAAATTTTAAGACTCAAAGGAGAGCTCCGGACTTACCATACAATTTGATTTTACCGTTTTGTTCAACGAGCACAATCACATAACCACCGAGATCAACCATTTTGCCAAAATAGCACTCAGTGTCTGAGGACTTGAATTTGTCTGATGCGGACGCATCTCAGCCTAACGGGGATGCGATGCGGGAGAACCTTATGTTCCATCGATTACATCCAATGCGCCGACGTTAAGGATGTCATCTCATCTGCGACTTCTCTCTCTCTCTCTCTCTCTCTCCCCTCTCTCTCCCCTCTCTCTTTCTCTCCCTCTCTCTTTCTCTCCCTCTCTCTCCCTTCTCTCTCTCTCCCCCCTCTCTCTTTCTTCTCTCTCTCCCCCTCTCTCTCCCTTCTCTCTCTCTCCCCCTCTCTCTCTCTCTCTCTCTCTTCCTTCTCTCTCTCTC
>JAQGCS010001349.1:0-14321 GCA_034702105.1 Fuscozetes fuscipes | reverse complement strand
ATTCTTGGGTGAATTGAGAGAAGCAAATTAATTTTGGCTATAGATGTAGTGCTTTTAGGTTTGATCCTAACCCTTGTATATCTAAATTGTACTTAATTGTTTTTGTCTACATCAATTACATTTTTCATGATACTTTTACTATGGCTAAAGTGCTCATAAATCTATTTAACCTGATTAATTAGTCGACAGCTTATTCTCTACTTTGGAATAATAGACTCAATACTAATCAAATTGATGAGACTTTTTGAAAACATTTTGCAAAAAAATCAGTAAATTTATTAAACAAAAGACAAATCAATTAATAATAATTTCAATAATAAAATTCAAAAACTATCGAATATTTAATAAAAAAAATCAGTTGTTTTGAAATTTGTATTAGAAATGAGTTATGGTTTGTAGGGTTCGATTAGATATCTGCTGAAAGCGTTCACTTTTTCAACACCTCTGACCTCTTCCTCAAGAAGTGGTAGTTTTGTCAAATGGAAGTCTTCGTAGAGATCATTGATTTGATCCAAATACTTGCTTTGAAGTTTCATACGCGCCCTACACATCGAGCAACCAGTCTGTCCACTTTTGGGCATTAAAAGCTGATTGATTACAATATTATGGGTATCGATGTTGGCGCGGGTCAGTTCTTGAACTAAACGTTCCGTCTCATAGAGGGAGAGAAACTCTGCGATACAGACACAAACAAATGTGCATTGATTTGGGTCTCGAAACTGTTCGTTCACTGTCTTAATAATGGGAAGAATTTCCTCGATTTTATTGTTCATAACGTCTGCGTTCATGTCCTGAAGGCCTGACATTCAAAGCCAACAAATTAATAAAAATGTATAAATGAATAGATGTCTAACCGAGCATTGAGGCCACATTGGCGACCATAGGTCCCACCTGGTTCTTTATTCGCAACAACTTTCCCAAACCTTTTTCCACTACAGCCGGGAATGAAAGCAATCGAAGCGTATGACCTGTTTTTCAAACCAAATAAACAAACTTTCATTTCAATCTATTTTTCAAAACAATTAAATTATTTTCACTTAATTTGACCATTAGTTCAATTAAATCAACAAAATTATGAATAAATTAAAAAAATAACCCGAAATCTATTCAAACAATTAATTGAATCTAATTTTGTAATAAAAATAATTGAGTAATCATTTTGTGAAACCTGTCGGCGCCGTATCGAAGACAACGATATCGAAATTCATAGATCGGACTAATTTCATGACTTCTGCATAACTGACGGCCTCATCGATTCCAGGGAAGGCTCCCAACAACTCCTGCATTAAAGATCGACTCATTCGCATTGGATCTGATTCAGAAAAGAACTCATCGGGTAATTCACCGGTTCCTAAATTTGGGTCGATTTCCATCGCACACAGATTTTTGAAACCTTTGACCTAAAGTACAGTTTTGGCAAAAAAGTTAAATTTGCATTAAATTCGTTTTAAAAGAAGTGAAAGCCATACAGGAGTCGGCACTTTACTGAATTTCTGGTCAAAAGCATCACTAATATTGTGAGCCGGGTCTGTGCTAATGATGAGGACCGAGTCCCGAGTGTAGGACAGCTGTATGGCCAGAGAACAGCTACATGTGGTCTTTCCGACGCCCCCTTTGCCGCCAACGAAAACCCATCGAAGACTTTTCTGGTCAATGATATTCTGAAGCGATGGCTCCAATGGCTCTAACATCGAGTTGTCTTCGTCTGCCATTTGATATCTTCGGTAATGTCAGACCATTATTGTCAACAAATAACACGTAAAACAAATGATTCATACAAACAACAACACACCACAAAAAGAGTCGCTCCTTCTGTTTAACTTTGTGATGAGCAGAATCAACCAAAAGATTTTTCAACGGTAATTTATTATTTATTAAATCAATAAATTTTGAAAAAATTGATGATAAATTGGATAATTTAAGTATAAGACATGTTAATTATAAAGAGATTATACTGTAGTCAAGGAAAGAGCTTAAATAGCTTTGGTTTCTATGGTTTCAAAAACGAGGAAAAGTTTTTTAAATATTAAATTCTAAGCCGTCCTTCAGTTTGAATTAAGATTTGAGAAAATAGGTGTCAATACCTTTTGTAATACCTTTTGTTCCGTTATTGAGACACACTTTGATCACTGACTGAGACAATAGTTTTACCCATACATTGGCCATACATTCAATGACAGTAGCGTTCATATGAAAGCACAGAACAATCATTTGTTTTGTCAAACCCTTAGGAAAAAGACGAAAAGTGCCCTCAAATAAGAGAGACAACTGCAATGAGTAGTCACTCATTCACAAGTTGATAGCCTTTCCACAGTTTACTCAACTTTTTTTAAAGAAAACTATTTAATACTTTGTTAATGAAGTATTGATTGAGTTATGGCTTCACTTCAAAGCATATCTCAGCCGACTCTCGACGCTAATGTCGATATCGAAAAGTCTTTCCAATTATGGATTACGAGAGGTCTGGAGCGGAACCCAGAGTTGGCCAAACAGATCAATTTGGTCTATCAATTCAACATCAAAAGAAAGTCTTCAATATCGTCCTGGGTTTTGGATCTGTCCAATGGCATCGGTTCTTTCTATAAAGAGCTTAAACAAGACATCAAATGTGTGGTCACCATCGATGAGAATGATCTCTTCAGAGCCATTTCTGATAAAAGTTACTGGAATATTGTATTGATTTTAAACTTTTTTTCAGTCTCGTTAATATTTTGTGTAGCTTTTCTTTCAGCGAAAATTGGGTCTAAAAGGCACCAGGGTGGCTTTGGAAAAGTTACAACAATTCTGGGTTGAGACCGATAGGTGTAACCTAGACTTCCAGTTCGTAACAAAACAATCCGACAGAAGAAAAGATGAGACGAAATCATTTCTGGAATCAATTGTTTGCAACGGATTCAAAAGTGATATAATTTTTCATACACTGAAGAATCGTATGCACGAAGAGGCAGATATTGTCCGCAAACTAACGGGTGTTATGCAGTTCGATATCTTCAAAAATGACAACAAATCAGTTTGGAGTAAGTTTTAAATTGTTTTTCTAAGAGATTTATTCTCTTTTCTTATACAGCCATTGATTTCACAAAGCCTTTGGGCAAAAATATATATCCGGGTCCACCTAAAGATAATCCGATTTGTATCCTCTCAATGGATGACCAAGACTTTGTAAAAATGATGGTCAATAAGTTTAATCCTCAAAAAGTAGGTTTTATACCATTTTTCAGAAGATTTTATTTAATTTAAAAAATGTGAAACCGATAGGCATTTATGATGGGAAAGATGAAAGTGAAGGGACAAATACTCGCAATCTATAAGCTGTTTACCGTCTGGGTTGAGGCCGCCTTCAAGAAGAAGAGAGCACCGGAAGTGCCATTCATTGAAAATATTCTTCTAAATAGTGTATGGTTTTCATAAAATCTTAACTCGTTTAGAATCAGAATCACTTTTCCTTAAAGGAATTAATTCCTGGCCTTAAAAGTGAAATAATTGTGTTCCGAGTAATTCAACGACTGGTCAAATGTCCTCATTTATGTTCAGAAGTGGGCGGAGTATTCTATTTCGATATCACTAAAGAGGAAAAACTTGTGTCCAAATGGAGTTCGTATTTGAATCCATTGTTTTCTTTGCAATCAATTAATGAATTGTCTGTTGAATAGAATTAGACTTTACTCTTAACAAAGTTTGCGGAGTATTTAGTCGTCAGCCCCTTAACGTGGAAACGCCAACTCAAACATTGATCATCATTGATGATGAAGACTTTGTTTTGATGACTCAGAATATGCTTAACATTGAACAGGTTAATCTTGATATTTTTATTATTGTTTGTTCTTAATCAATTCTAAACTTATTTTGCTTATTGTGTTCAGGCGATGGCAGCCAATCGTATCAAAGGAGACATGAGTTTAGCGATGAAACTAACGAACATATTTCAGTCGCCTATAATTCAGAGCAAACTGTGAAATGACTTTCGATTCAATTCGCGATCTTTTCATAGAAAGTCATTTTTCTCTAATGTTTGCCAATATTTAAGTCAAACTTTTATTATCTTATATTCAATACTTAATTCTTTGGAATTGTTTTATTTTTTTATCAACTAATGAATAGCATTAATATTACTTTCGTTGAATAAATAAATAATCAGAAGAAATGATCAAAAATTCAATAAATGCCATAAACTATGTTTAAATGAAGTAAAATTACAAATAAATAATTTAATACTCGACTTATTCCAAAGTTATTCACAAATAAATGAATTGTGAAGTGCTAAGTGCTAACTCATTATTGATAGTTCCTTCAATAATCGAAAGTGTATTCAAGGATAAGAATATTGTTATGAACCTTCAATTCTTTTGTAATTTGTCTTGTTTATGTAAAATTTTTAAATATTTTGTAATCTTAAAGTAGGAGCTTGATCAGCTCTTGCCTTAAGATTCAAGTAATTTGATTTTTTATAGAAGTTATTGTTATTATTGAATAAAACAATTTGATGTAATGACGAGCAATAAACTAATAAAAACATCAATCGATTGGTTCAAATCAATTTGAAAGCGAATAAAATAGAGTATAATAACAAAAATAGAAATGAAAAGTGTATCAAATTATGAATACTTTGTTTCGAGTCTCCAAAAGGCTCTTAGAATTCGTTATTTAATTAAATTTTTTAAAATTATATTCAATTACAAACAAAAAACAATTATTATGTCAAAAGTCTCTTCGATAGAGATATCGAGTTTGAATTCTAACACAATTCGAAACAATTATTTAAGTATTCAACAAAACGATATCAACAGAATGTGGACGACTGTCACTATTGTCGACCAATTGGAAAGAATTGAGAGATGGGGGTTTAAAATTGCCTTCAACTTGGTACTTCCAGGTGACAAAGTTAAGAATAGACCAAAACGCATTATGACTGTCCTGGCGATCAACTTATTCCTTTACATCTTTGCCATTAAGGCTCTGTTGTGTCAGCTCCTAATCAGCGATAACTCTCCCAAATGGTTACTAATATCCGGCGATTTGTCGCTTTTCTTTGGACGCGCTATGAGTCGTATTTACTTCAATTCTTTACTAATAAGTTATGGCTTTCACTCTGCTTTTATCTACACTTTGATCTCGAGGTTAATTTATCCAAGTAAAACTCACTTTTAACTCATAATTGACTTTCCCTCCGACAGACACAGTAATAAAGTAAGGGATTGGGTCCTCAGATTTGATGAGAACTGGAGACACACTTACTTTAGGGCCCCAAACACTGAAAAGAAAATTGTAGACGATCTGATCAACAATGTCAATATCGCATCCAAGGTATTCAAAGTGACCTGTATGGCTTTAGTGGCAATCATGGCTGTACTTCACACTTATGGCGGTTTAACAAGTTTCAATTCATTCGATTCTTCTGCATTGCTATACATTGTTTGGGCAATCATAAACACTGCCTGGTGTTTGGTCCAGGGCATTATCAATTTGACAGCTCTCGTCCACTACTTTATACTAACCAAGGCCATAATTATCCGTTTCTCAGAAGCTCGCATTGATTTCGAACACGCCATAAGAAGCAAACCTCCGGCCGAGTCGTGGGTCTTATCGAAACTGTTTGAAAAGCATTACATCGTTTGCGATATGGTTATCGGTTCGAACCAACACTTCAAGTCTTATCTATTCTTCTTCTTCACAATTATGGTGACCCACGAATGCTTTCTCTTCTATCAGATGTTTACAGTCAATAACCCAATAGTAGTGAGTCTTTAGAATTAAATTCATTTTTTAACAAATGATAGAAACAAAATGATATCTAAAAATAGGTAAAGATTGTGATCGGGGTTTACATCTTTATGAATGCGATGCAACTGTTGTTAGTCTCACTCTGTTCGGCAAAAATTACATCTATTGCTCACAAACCATATCATGTGGTGCACGGCGTCGGAAAAATGACGCTTCCCGAAGACGTCCAAGTTCAGGTCTGTCATTATTTTAAATACCCGTTAAATCATTGCTACAGTTTATTAATCAACTAAACTTTGTCAGGCTCAGTTATTTGTGCAGAGATTAAGCGGTGGTTCTGTCGGAATGACAATTTTAGATGGCTTTGTGGTCACGGGGGGAGTGCTGTCCAGTGTATCATCTGATTCTGATTTTCCTGGTTGTTGTTCTCATTTTAATTGCTCTTCTTTTCAGATTCTGACGGGAATTATCACCTATTTCTCGATAATCGTGGAAATGAATTAGAGAATCATTTGTTGTCATACAAGCATTTCTCAAATTATATTTTCAACTAATGTGTTGTAACTAACCTGGATTATTATTTAATCATTCAATTAATGATTTAATTTAGAAGTAGACAAAACAGGTTTTAGAAAAGTATTATATAATACATATTTAATAGCATGTTAAACTTATATTTCTAATGTGCATGAATCTTAATAAGGTTTGTTTTGTTTGTTTGTGTGAGAGTTTTAAGCAGGGATGCCCAAGGGGGAAGCTTGCTCGCTGACCCCCCTAGAGTCGAAAAATAGGCAAACCCCCTCTAGATTATTTCGAAAATTTAACATTACAGGTATATCCCCCGAGCGTAGCGAGGAAAAAAGCTCAAGGGGGGGGGGGAAAGGTCAAGCCATTTGTTTTTTTGCCGAGCGAAGCGAGGTGGCTTGCATTTGCATTTCTGGTTGGCATCCAATTTAAACCCCCTCCCCCTAGAAAAGTTTTGAAAAACCCCTACCCTAGACTTCCCTAGTCGAAAAGCTTGGGCATCCCTGTAATTATTAGTAAGAATTGATTTAGACAAAATTCAATAAAACACTTTTATTATGAATTGAGTTTATTATGACTTTCGTTCAAATAATTTACAAAAAGTCGAATAATTTCCAAATCATTCATTCAATGAATATCTGAGACATTTATAAAAATTATGATTTTTTGTGGAATTTCCTCAAAATATTAAAAAAAAAGTCTGAAAAATGATTAATTTTTTTGTTTTGACTCAGTTTGAATGGTTTGCCACGACTTGAGTAGAGTTGGAATGTCAACAAACCTGAGCTCCTCAAAAGTCATGGGTTTGGTGTAAGCCGTGTACTGAACGCCTTGTTTTGAGTCCAAATCATAAGTGAGTTCATCGTTTTTCAATGTATTAAAAACTGGTAAATCATAGATCGGTTTTTTCACTATCAGTTTCAATATATACGGATAACCAAATGATCCGATGTATAGCACCCTCTCATCCGAATTATCGCTGTGACCCTCAACTGCTTCTGATATAAAACTATTGATACCATTAGGGGAATGAATGGATCCGATTATATTTCCGTTTGCGTCCAATTCTAGGATCAGTCCGTAATTGTTAGCAATATTCTGAGTGTAAAACTGTTGACCCGTTTTCATAGTGAATCCCAACTTTTCGAGTTTTTCATTTTTATACTGTTCTCCAATCTCTTCGATGACGGCACCAATTTTTGCATACTCTTTGAGAATTTCTTGCCTTAAATATGGTTTATCACTCATCCAATCCAACAAATTAGTAGTGCTTTCATTTCTGGCGTTCACGACAGGCATCCAATATGTTTCCCGATTTTTATCGAGACTTCTTATGAGATGATCACTCTCACCCGGAAGATTCTCTGCCCACACTTCGGTCGTTCCCTTTTTAGAGCCTACAAAACAGTTTCGTATAAAACAGTACTTACTATAGTTATAATATAATAACAATGAATGGATAAAAATTTAAGTCAAATAATTTATATTTAAATGTCTCAAAACAATGCCATTAAGATTAACCACAATTAGGAAGTGGAGTGGAGTGAAGTTGAGTGGACTGTCGCTAATCACTAAATAATTTACTTCAAAGCTATTATTATTTTAATGTTTATCGACACAAATTTTGAATACTTTTTGATTTTAGAGCTTTTGTCTCATTGTTTTCATTCAATCTTTTAATGATTTCAATGAATGAATTGATTTGTCGATTGTTTCGAGAATTTGAGAAAAGAGATAACAATTTACATGATTTCGAAGTACTAATCGACTTAACGAATAATAAGCTAAACAATTAAGGCCTCAATTAATTGAAAATTATATTTAAACTCTTATCTGACAAATGAAATGAAAATAGAAATGAATTAATTAAAAGTATGTAATGAATATATGAACATGATACCTTTAATATAATGCTTGAGTACACGTCTTGTCGTGAATTCTGCCACCAATAGACCTGTCTTGTCGTCGGTGATTTCAATGGATGCGGGATACCATATGTTGTTCCAAATAATTTCATAATTTCCAGAATCGACATCATATTTGACAACAAAGCCAGTGGTGTCGGGTTCTATCAGTATTGCAGTCCATTGAGTCAAATCTCTTTTACTGCTGGCTATAGTCACATATAAGACGTGACCACCTGAAGCACCGGCGCCCTCGTCTATTACTAAATGGCCCATATATTTACCGCCAACCTGCTCCAAAGAAAGCAGTCGATTCAACTTCACCTGATTGTCAACGAATTCGATGACATGTAGTCCTAAGTAAGCGTCCACGAAATAAAGAGTTCCGGATGAATCTACTCTAACTCCGAGTGGTCGGCCGCAAACGGACGAATCCCAGGGCTTTTTATCGCAAAATTCATTTGCAATCTTTGCAATTCTGGTCGCATTTCCAGTACGAAGATTGCCTCTGAAAACACCTCCGCCAGCAGTTCCCGCATAAATAAAATCCTTGTGAATGGCTAACGAAGTCGGCCCTTCTATTGCGTTCTCAAATATGCGAGTTGCTTGCGCCAGCAAGTTATTTGGCTCTAATGCACCTTCAAATGCTTTTGGCAAATTGAATCTGGGTAAAATTTAATTATTATTAATTTGAGGAACATAACCATAATCATTTTCATATTATAGAAAAATTCACAAAAAATTCAAAATATAACTTCAAATTTCTGATAAATGCTTAAAAGGTGATAATTTAATAATTAAACTTGCTTGAATGAGGCGGGTTCAACTTCTGATGAAGTGTATGTATTGTCTGAATAGGAAGAAATCTGTGGTAACGAAGAGTATGATAACAATTGCTGGTCGTTGACATATGGCAACTGAACTGATGAAGAAGTCGGCGAAGAATATTTCTGAACTATAGGAAGATTGGGTGAAATAATTGTACCAGAGTATTGCGATTCTTCTGCGATGTACTCCTTGTGAACATTTATGCAATGGATACACAAAATATTAAAAATTTCTAACAAAAAAATTTCAAATAAAACCCGATTTAAATACATTTTCGAATTCAAGTTTCAAAACCAAATGTATTTTCACTCTTCTCTACTCTGAAGACAAGATCTCGAAGAAAGCGAATACAATGAATAAAAGGGAAAGAGTGGAACCAACTGTTATATTGTGAACTTGAAACAAGTCCTGCACCGACTGAGCAAAAGCCCCGCCAATCAATGGCCTCAAGTAGAGAATGAAAATACCGTAATTAGTCAACAAAAAGAGGTCATCGTTTGACAGGACTCCCATTTTTGCATCTAATTTCACTTTTAGTTTTTCGGCTCGAATCTAATCGCAATAATAACATGCAAAAAACACCAGGACCATTGATTTAATTTATTATTATTTTTTTTCTTCTCATATTGTTTATACTCAGCGTATGTAAGACCCGGAGGTATGATTGTATATTAATTTTTATTAATATATAGTATGTGTTAAATAGAAAGTTGACATACAATGGTAGAGTCTATGGAAGAGTTTCTACTCATATACAAGGTACAAAAAATTAGTGTACAAGTTTATCTCCAAACTATATTAAAAACAAGTAATGGGTTCGAAATTAGTATCAAAGTATATGTGACCTCCCTGTCCACTTTCTATTTAATGCACACGATACAATATTTGCAACATTTGTAATAATTTTAATTTTGATTAATGTTTCAAATTTGCAGTGAGTTATGACATGAATGCACACAATTATCACAAAACAGTTCTACCATTTAAATAATCAATTAATTGCTCTCAAAATTCAATTACATAAATAAATGGAGTATTAATTCGATTCAACTTTAATCGAAGTGATCAAATTAATCAATAATCATAACCGAAACTTAATTCTTCATCTATTAATATAATGGTCAAAAATTTTATCCTTCAGCTTCTTTTGGTTTGAATGTTCATTCAACATAAACTTAACATAAAAGTAAAAAATGGAAGTATTGAATATTCAATCTAGCAAAATCAGGGATGGTCAAGGGGTATTTGGTCTGAGGGAAGTCACAGAAATGATATTTTAAACAATTAATTATGTAATTGAATTGAGAAGAGAATTTATACTGTTTGATAAATTGAAATAGGTTACTTTATTAAAATTCAATTCCTACTCAATTTATAAGTTTCGTCAAATTAATTGAATTTTATTGAAATCTAATTCTTAAATAGATAGTAATAGTAATGCTCACAATTTTACATTTTTAGATTTGAATTTCCTTTATTGAAATCAAAGCTTAGATAATAAATTGATTGAACATTAATCGAATAAATAAATATTTATTTAATATTAAAATATAAAATAATTTCAATGAATTTAAGCATTTGTCACAATATTTTTTATATATTACAGAGTGATTAGATGCCTAGATGCCAAAATATGAAATGATTTCAGTAAGCTTATATTTTCCAATGGTCAAGTGGGCTATGGCCATAAGAAGAAGAGATTATATGTAAATTCAAAGATTCTTTAATATCTATGATTCAGAAGCTAACAGAAGAATGAAGTTTAAAGTAAAAGTTAATTAATTCAGAATACAATAATAATAATCAGTTATTGAAAAACCTCCTGAGGGAACCATTTTGGAAATACCCCCTCTGAAATGGAATTGCTTGGTTATCCCTGGTCTATGCTCCTTCCATACCTCTGCTGAAACACGACAATAATCTGAGAACCGGAAGAATTGTAAACAAAAGAATGCACATGTATATTTTGCATTAATTAAGTAATTGACAAAAGATAAACATCAAGTTTATTGCAAATATGCTAAGCATTAGTCGAGTGTTTCGGTTAAATTAAGTTATGTCCTATTTTTTCTACAACTGAAATATAATCCATACATTGAATTAGTGTTTCGGTGGTTTCGGTGTATTATAACGTCAATTAAGCTCTCGTTTAATCAAATAATTTGTTTATAATTGTAATAAATAGTTATTAGTAATAACTTATAAGCTTTGAATAAAACGTTTACAAACAGATTCTTATATAACTATAGGAATGCGTAAAATTATTTGAATGGAAATACAAATGAAATCAAGAATAAAAAAATAATCTGAGAACATTTGTGATTAGTCGTGAGTCGTGAGAAGCAATTGTTTTTTAGTTTCAATTTATTATTAACGATAATATTATATCAAGTTTAAAAAGTTCAACGAATCAGATGTTGATTAGTTATATAGTGATTTGTGTATACAATTTTAGACAATAATCGAGGCAGAAAAATCAAAATTATTTAGAAGTAGATTCTAGATAATTGGCATTTTTAGATTGCGGTCATTACATTACATTTCGATTTTTAATTTGATTCTCATTCATAACTGAAATAATTCATATAAATTGAATTTGTGAGGGATGTGAGGGATGTGAGGGATGTCACGTCTCCTCAAATTCAATCAATCATTTAATTATCTTTAATTGATTTATATTTGAAATTCAATTACTTTGAAATTTATTTATTTCGGTCGAATTTAAATTGATAAAATTGTTTAACAAGCTTGCTCAATTTCAAAGATGCAGTTCCCCAAGGGCAATCAGGGGGTGATTTTAGGTTTTCGATGAGTGGGGAGTTGCAGTCCAATTCCAACTTTAAACCAAATATGGTCATTTTCTTACCAAGATGTTTTCCGTCTTCGCTCCAGTGGGATAAATCATGATTTTTGGATTCCAAGGGGATTTGAGGGTTATCCCTCCCCTTGAACGTGACTGCTCTATTTGCTATCAATGCTATTATTATTCAGGTTTTCAAACAAATAACTTATTTATTTCTCCCGAATAGTATAAATGAATATCATTCTGAAAGAAAGCAAAACAACAAATAATTTGAAGACATGTCTAATAAGGAAAAGATTTGAATAAATTTTGATCGAAACGATCGAAAAATTAATTGTAAATAATCAGTGATTATATGGTTGTCTCTTATCTTATAAATGGTTCATATTTTAGTTTAAATTCAGAAATTTTATTATTTATAGATTTATTCCATTAATTCAATTGATGTATGTCTCGAAGGAAACAAGATTTTAAGGAAAACTTCAAGAAATGGATGAATTCTTAGTTAGTTTTATTGAAGACTGAATAACAGAACAGGATAATTATTTGAACTAAATAGGACAAGATTGAATTCTATTTTGGATTACAAATGATAAAATAAATGGGTGTAAAGTAAAAGCTTTGTATTAAAAATCGAAAATATAATGTTCGCTGAGTGTAAAGTTTCAATTGTGTTGAAAAAGATAAGAATTAAATTACTCTACATTTAGATAGTTATCAGTAAAATCATAATTAAATTTTTATCTTATAATCACTTTTAGTGCTGTTATCGCAACAAAACCAAAACTACTTTCAGAATACAAAAACGTTTTAATAAATCATTTTTTTTATTTGTGAATAACTTTTAGAAATTCATTTGATTCACTATTTTTCGGTAAAAATTATTCGAAACGACTGTTGACTTATTTCTTAAACCGATATTAAGTGGGTTTCGATGCGGTTTTGGAACCAGTCTTTGAATCAGAGCTCGAAGAAGTTGAAGGCTTCCCCGTAGGGCCAGAACCCTGTAGTGTAACCATTGAAGAGCCGGGTGCAGAAGCCGTCGAACCTGCTTTAGAGCCAGAAGCCTGAGAACCAGGTTTTGCTGAAAGCGCTGAACCCGCAGCAGAACCTGATTTCGACCCAACAGCAGATCCAGCCGCTGATCCAGGCTTTGTTTGAAGTGCAGACCCAGACTTTGATTGCAGAGCAGAGCCGGCGGCTGATCCGGGCTTCGAAAGAGAAGATCCCGACGCTGACGGAAGTGTTGAACCGCCCTTTGAACCACTTGCGGAACCCAAAGCACTGGTAGCAGATCCCGGAGTTGTGCTGGTCTTAGATCCTAGGGCTGAACCGCCGACTCCACTGGTTTTAGATCCCGAGAGCGAAGAAGTGCCGGAACCGACTGCTGAACTCATTCCTGATGTGTTGGAACCGACTGCTGAACCCATTCCGGATGTTTTGGAACCGGCGGCTGAGTTAACACTTGAAGAACCGGAAATGGCAGATGAACCGAATTTAGAACCAGAGGCAGAGCTCCCCGTTCCTGAAGTGACTGACGAACCGGTTGCCGATGGCTTGGTGGCCGATCCTTGACTCGACGCTCCGGTCTGTGAAGTTGTAGGCTCTGGAGTGGGCGCTGCCGATTGTGACGGTTGCTGTTCACCTGCTTGAGAACCACCGGCTTCTTGACCTGCTTGTGAGGGTGCCTGCTCGCCTTCCTGTGGCTGTTCTGCAGGAGTGTCTTCTTCTTGTTTTTTGCCACCACAACAATTCCCCATTTTATGTCTTCTTTTTTCAATTTACCACTTTTTTATTTCTAGATATTTGTCGAAGACTTGAATTCACTGTCAACTGATTTCACTGATTGTCTGAAATTTGCTTTTGTTTTAAAATTCAAATCAAATCATATCAACAATAAGTTGTAACAAAAGTTCGTGAAAATAAATATTACTAAATAAGTCCTAAATCAGACAATTTATTGATGAGCAAGGAACTAAACAGATTATTGCAATATTTGATTTGATTGATTGCAGTTAAGAAGATTTTTTAATTTTTTTATCGATTTTATATTTAATTAAATTTTGTAACCAATTAAGTGAAAACTCTTTTAATTTTTAACTCCAAATGAGTTAAATAATCGGATATTTTTAAATTTTTCACTATATTTCGGGAATATTGTATATGGTTTTATCGCTTTCCCCAAATTAGTCATTTAACTACTGATTCCCATTTAGCATCAAGAACAAAAATGTTGTCCTTATATTAATTTGGGCCGAATCTCCACAAACTTCAATAAAATACAAGATTACAAAAAATATTAAATTCTGTCCAGAAATTGTTGAATTGACAGCAATTTGCTCTCAATTTTTAAGAATTCTTAAGAATTGTCAAGGTAAAATTCAAAAAATTCTGGTTACACTCGTGATGATTGATAATATTTAAATTAGACATTTTATCAATTCAACAAGGTAATAAAGAAATTTCAATCTATTTGAATAACTTTGATAAAAATGATTCCACTTGAATATTGTTCAAATGATTTGATATGACTTAACTCC
>JAQGCS010001348.1:0-14321 GCA_034702105.1 Fuscozetes fuscipes | reverse complement strand
AACTTGTTATCATTCGAAAGGACTGATAGCAGGTATACCTGTAATATAGGAAATGTTTGCCCAAAGCTATATTTGCTGGTACTCTTCCAAATATGACGCTTTCACTCCAAAGTCTTAAACTTATTCTTATCGGAAACTAATTGAAAACAAATGATTTATTAGAAAATTATGACTTTTCATACATTTATTAAATCAATAAATGTCTTAAATTTAAAGAATTTTGGTTCTTGTAAAAAAAGAAATTTCACAATATTGAATTAATGTTAACCATTACTTTTTAGGATGGAATTTGTATGATTATTCTGAGCTGTTAGATTGAACCTTCAGCATTTGAAGATCAGTTTGTGTGTAAGCAAATGATCCGATCAACTTTGGATAGTTCAAGAGATTTTTATCCTTATCCAAAATGTTGGTTAGCAATGGATCCGGAAGTGATTTCTCCGCCCATTCTTCTAATAGTGCTCTTATTGATCGCAACGATCGGACCAAACACTACCTTATTCTGTCTGATGATTGTAATACCCGTCCTCTTATATATCATTAGACGATACTATTCGGCGAGAAATCGATTAAAACAAACTAAAGTGAGTCTCAAATGATTTTCTGGTTCTTTAATCCATTATTTGAATTAAATTTTTAGTTTTTCCTTTCGTGGAGTATCTCATCGCTGATTATCTTAATGTAAGGCAAATGCAAAGATGTTATGTCAAAGTGATAACCAATGATTGTGTCCACAGATGTGTGTTTGAACTTCAAGTGGTTCCTTATCTCGAAATACTATTCGTTGAAAACTTAGTTTTAATTTTGTTGACGTCTTCGGCGCTGATTCTGGTTATGACGATCAGAAAAAATCAATTCGAGACAAGAATTAACTCGAATTGCGATCAAAGTATTTACAACTATTGGATTCGTTCGGCAGTCAGTCGAAGATTCTTTGGGACTTATGTGATGAGCGAAGTGGTCGTCTCATTGGCACTGTTATATGGATCTCAGCTAACACTGACCACTATATGTCACTCCAAATTAGTCTACCAAACGATCCTCATTCCCGATGACTGTTCAGATGTATATATCGATAGCGAGTGAGATATTCATAAAATATTATATTTTTAAGACTTTTAAAATTTCTTTTTTGTCTTAAAGTATTAGAATGTGTTTCGTTTGTTCGCTATATTCCATACAAATAGCCGTTTGTATCATATTTTGTCTCTTCAGAAGATTCTTCATTTGGTTGAAGAATGGAAACAAACCAAACGTCAAATATATTAAACTCAACGGAATTGAGTTTTAATTTATTGTTTTAAAAATAATTAAATAAAAGTTAATTCTTTAATGCATTTGATTTTATTAATAATTTGCAGACAAAAAGGTATTTATAAACTCATTTAATGAAAAGTAAAATCAATTAATAATTAATTAATAAAATAAATTATGTTTGAAAATGTGGGCAATTCTTAGGCCGGTTTCGCCGCCTTTTGGGAGGCATTAACTTTATCGCCTAAACTAAGAGCCATTCCCTGCGATTTGGCCCGAATTCTAATGTGTCCGCTGACTGATGAGTCGGGCGATGCTTTTTCTATGCTAACGTTGGCCAACGCGTCTTCGCCGAAGATTGATTTGGCGTAAAGATTAGCGGCCAAAAAGCCACAGTCACCCGACAGAGCCTTCTGAGGCGTCAGACACTTCATGTTCGTCGACTTAATCAAATGGTTTAGATATTCCTGAAGATCTGTCAGCGCTGTATTGACAGTCACTTTGTTTTCCCACTCAAACTCTGCCCACATTTGCCGAAATTGAGAGTCATTACAAGAGGCGGGTATTATATAATCCATTATATCGATGTGAATATCGTTGAGAACGACTACATTCCTGTCAGACCCCGACCCCGATATGTCGTACACTAATTAAAAACAAGACATTAGTTTCAAACTTTAAATAAATGTCAGACACAACTACTGACCGATATTTCCGAAAATGATTCCGTTCTCAGTTGAGGCCACTTTCACTGAAGCCTTAATATTAGCGAAATCGTGCGGTGCCAACACCAAGGGTTGAGGTTTCTCAACGAGTTTAAGGTCTCCGAGTGTGGCCAACTCTAGACAGCAATTCTGGAGCGTATCTGAACTCTGGTTTACAATCAAAACATCGAGACATATGTCGTACTGATTAACATTAACATAACATTCGGCGTAAACCGGATCACTAAAACCGGTCAGTTGTGTCACTTTCGACAGTTTGCTGGCAGACAACAGGTCAGCCACATTAGAGCCCTTTTGGCCTAAAGCTGTTGTAGCTGTAGGCCCAACGTTGCCGGCGATGGCCTGGGATAGACTCACATCGAACTGATTTTCCATAGTTTCTGAGTTTTTGCTCATTAGTTGAGTAAATATCAAGTGATCATCGCTTTCAACACATTTACTCTTTTTAGACTTGAGCTCATGTTTGGCCTCTTCCTGTTCAGACTTAGTGCTGTTCAGCATTGATTCCAATGAAGAACGCATTTCAGACAAAAATATTTCCTTCAAAATGGTTTCCAACTCAGCGTTGACTCCATTTTGAGAACAAAAGTTTGTTAAAACCATTAAACAGAGGGCTATCCTCTCGAAATCGTCGTCATTAATGGTTTGAGTGATTAGTTTTGATTTTCCCAAATGAAGAATTGAAGTCAGAATAAGCATCGATTGGGCGATGAAAGCGTTGCTCTGTTTGCCAGCGCCTACAACTTGTCGATAACGTAAGGCTAGTTTAACCAAGCAATTGGCCAGAGCTGTGCCGATAAAGAACTCGCCATTCAATAAATACTGTCTGAGGGGTGGAATGTTAGCTGTTTTGTCAATTTTTGTGGTTACACTCAGCGCCGATTGAGTTGCGTATGAGCCGTCGGCTGTCACTGTTCTGGCAGTGTTGCCACTTGGGACAGAAGGCGCCATAGATTCTTCGTTATCGATTCCGTTTTCCAAATTCTTGAGTTCTGACTCAACAATAGGTATTTCTCCGATACAGGATTTGATAGCAGACATGGCGTCTTGTATTTGGGTCTCATTGTCGTCGCAGAACTCTCCCAAAATCCAGATGAGCCCTCTGTGCACTTTCACGTTACGGATCGATGGGAACACATCTAAAACTTTACTTATTATTAGATTCTTTTGACTGAAATTCTTCTGAATAAACTCTCGGGTGAAGACAATCACCAGAATAGCAGTGGTCTCGTCGTCAGCGTTGGTCAACAGCTCGAACAGAGTGGACAACAAATTGCTTGAAGTGACGACATCCGGATATTTCAAACAAATAGAGTGAAGAGTTCCGACTAATAGTTGTCTGTATTTATTGGTTTCTTCATTACTTCCCTGAGACTCACTTTGAGTTTTCAGAATCTCTTTCTTCAAAAGTTGAACCAATTCTTCGACATTTCGCGACGAAACCAAATCTAAGCCGAGATTAAGAATTTTTTGTTTGACCTCCAAATCAGTGGCCACATTCAGAATTCGCATAATATCCATAATTGAGTCCTGAAGAATACGTTCAGCCGCTGAGGTCGAGTCCTTCAGACCTATCAGTCGGTCCAATACAATGAGTTTTACATTATTATCGCTCTCTTTAATGCAGATATCAATGAAACAATTGGCGGCTGCTCTCAGAGCTGTCGGTGCCTGCGATAGAGTGATTAAAGTGGCCGCCGCTTCGTAGCGGACAGACGCAGACTGCGATGTATTCAACAGGTTATAAATGGCGCGAATAAATCGCGACCTTTCACTCGGGTTTGCGATACAGACTTTGTATATAAGTTCAACGATTACTAACTGCAAGATATCATTAAAGCCTCCGATTTGGTCCAAACATGAGTTGAGATATTCCAGTGCTTTCTTCTGATCCAAATGTATTAACATTAGAAATGCATTCCGTTTACAACTGGCGTCGGCCTCTCGACTCAAAAAGTCCAGAATAAGTTCGGGTGCGTCCGGAATAAGGAACTCGTAATTAACAAATATCTTAAATATGGCCAAAACCGCATTTCGCCGAACATAAGAGTGCCGGTGCTCTAAACAGGTGCGGATGGCCGGCATCAGCGGCTCCAACAGCTCCGGTTCTTTAAGTTTGCAGAGAAAACGAAGGGTTGAACCTCTGATGAACTCATTCGGGTGTTGCAGGTCTTTACGATAGGCGTCACAGACTAATATCATTTCGTGAAGAAGTTTGCCGTCCGGTCCTCTCTTCGGTACGATTTCCCAGAAAATAAGCAGCAATTTCTTGATTTGATGATCATTTGATGGCAAACAGTAGCGGATGACTGTCATCAACATATTTGGCGGAAACTTCTCGCCGTTTAGTATCAAATAAATCAATTTCTTAAGCGCTTCCGTTTTTGTCTTTGTTTCTCCTTTTTCTGTCAAAAGATATTAACTCTTAATTTAAAGCATTAAACTTCATATGAATGTCAGCTAAGAAGTGAATCAAATTGAAGACAAACCCAAATCATTTCTGAGCGTCACTTCATTGACGGTGTCATCCAATTCACTGTTTATTAGTGTATAACAGATAGAATCGGCCGCTGAAGACATCTTCGAATCGGATCTGTTTATGAGTTATCAGTGAATATAAATAATCAATTAAGTGATTATTTTGTGATTTGAAGACACGTCAACATTGAATGCCTTTACAAAAGTAATGGCAATCATTTGGTTGATATTGTCATCAATAGAGAGCACTTTCAGAGCTAGTCTTAAGACAATTGGCGGGAGAATCAAATCTTAAGTCGGTTTAAAATCAATTTTATTGAGTTTTTGAATCAAATTGTTTTGAATGTATCAAAATTAAAAGAAACTATTTCTGAAACTCTTGGAGGAGCTCTTCATTGGGTCTTCTTCTTTGGCGAAGATGACAACGACGACGGCGGCTTCGATCCGGGCTTTCCCGATGAAGGCGATGAAGGCTTGGCTGGTGGCGGAGTCTTCGGTGCTGATGGAGGAGACTTCGTTGGTGATGAAGACCCAGACAATGACCCAGACTTTGACCCGGAATTTCCCCAAGACTTCGAAGGCGTTGAGCCCGACTTCGATGGACTCGAGTTTGATTTGTGTCCACTTCCCTCCAAATGGTGGAGATATCCGTATTTCTTGAGGACAAAGTCACCGAATCGGATCAATTCGAAGATTGTCAACAGAACGATGACCCAAAGAAGAAGCCATAGTTTGGTGAGTCCATACCTCTCTTTCCAACTGTGTCCGCGCATAAACCACCAAATGGTGCCGAATTGGAGGGAAAAAGCTATCGAATGAAGAATGACTCTTGGTCGATGTCTTTGAAGGTAGTCGACCACTTCCTCTGGAGTCAAGTCGAGCTTTTCTTTGGCTAATCTCTTCACGTCTTCCATACTTTTGATTCAAAAGTTTTGATAGTTTTTCTGATCTTTTCTTACTAACTGTCAAACGATAACTGAATTCAAATTTAAATTCAAATTCTTTTAAGAATTAAATTTCTCGCGATTTTTGTAATCAAATAATTTATTGAAAGTTTAAATTTAAAAGAATTTAATGTTAAAAATGTTAGAAAATAAATTTAAAAGTAAATGCAATTCATTTGAATATTGTTTTCAATTATTCATTTAATTGTTGTCTATTTTTGGAATAGTGTGTGAACTCAGGTCTCAATTGCCACATATATTGATGAGGATTCTTCATATTGTAGACACACATCTCTCTCAACACTTCTTTGAGATAATAGACCGGTTGTTGTGTGAGTCGTTCCAAATCTCTCATATAATAGTACTGATGCTTTTCAAATAAGCCGAACAGCATATTCCGAACCGTCTCTTTGTCTTTTTTAAACTTCTTAATCGGCGATTCCTTCTTCTTAGGCTTTGGCACATTTGCTGTCGGTTTGAAGACAGTGACAGTTCTGTCCAATTGTTTCATTCTTCTGAGCGGTTCAGTACTATTTTTGATCCTCTCTTTCGATAGATTTATATAATTTGTGCAAACGATTGGACAAAACTCTCCCTTCTGTTCGACAGTTCCTTCGATTGAGATATTATTTGACTCTTCGTTGTGTGAGAATATACATATGGTCTGACTGTCCACCAAAGAAATGAAGAACTTGTGCTCAATCGGCACATATTCGATGTTCTCCTTTTGGTCGCGCAATTGACTTCTGGCCACTTCTTTGGACAAATTGAATGAAATTTGTTGGGAAATCAACCCTTTATTCTTAATTTTAATTCTTCCGATTTCTTGCATGGGTCGGGCATTTTGTAAACTATTGCCCAAATATTTGGGTACTTTAACTAACCAGACCTGTCGTGAAGCACAGGATATGTCAACATTTGATTTGAGACCTTTTTCTTTGATCTGATTCTCCATTTAGTAGTCTAACAATTGAATCGATTTTTAAAAGAAAAAGAAATGAAATCAATTATTTGTGTTCAATGGTTCCGACAATGAGTATAAAGAGAGAAAAAGACAGTCAATGCACTCGATATGGTATGTGCTGATTGTCTCACTGCAAAACAACTCACATACTATAATCATTGAGTTTAAACTTGAAGTCACATCCAATTATTAGTTTGAGAAAATCCTTAACTAGGATGTGCAGGCTCTCTACTCAATGATTAGCACAATTGTGAGCTCATATATTCTATGAATTCCTGCACATCTTTGAGGAAAAGTTCGTTTCCACTGATTCTAAAGTCTGAAAGAATTTCCATTTTTTCAATTAAATGTTTTCATTAGTTTTTGATTAGTCATCAAATTATCGACAGAACTAACAGTCGAGCCCTTCATTTATGTGCATTCAATGCATTCAATTGAAATCAATTGCAATTCTATTCTAATTTTCCAAATGAACTGATAATAAATGTCTTTTCATTATCTGATGAATAAAACATTTGCTTCGAATACTTGATATTGTATTAGAAATAATGGAAACGAATTGATGTCAGGAATAATCCATTTGCTATGAATTTCTGATAACAATAACCTTAAGCTGAGCACAACCTTCAGAGTATTGGGTTTCGTGTCCGTAAATAATTTGTCAGCACAGAATAAGGAATATATGTGTAAGAAAAGTTAAACCTAATCCTTAATGTGAAGGGTCAATCAAATTTCTCATTATTGAACCATTTATTTCGCTAAAAATATCACTTAATTAACATTTGAACTTGCACTTAAGCATAATCATTTGGACACGAATTGAAGGTCAGCTATCTCTGAGGAATAGTTTTTAATTAAAGATTATAGTATCTGAATTAGTTTGCATTTAACTAGTTAGAGTAGTTGATGACAAGAATCGATGAAAAAGTTTATTAAAATGACCTTCATTAAAATAGCTTATTAAAAGTAATTTCTTAAAATATGTCGATTGAATGCATATATTCGTGAAGATCCTCATAAGATTGATCGCATCATTCTGGAGCCATTCCCCGCCCGACTCCCCTAATCTGATTAAAGGGATGTCATCTTTAGTGTCATATTTAAAATATCAATCATTTAAATCTATTTTAATTTAATTTTTCTTACTTTAGAAACAATTTTATAAAGCAATCAATCATTTGGTTATTTACTGTTATCTGATTGAAGTCACGAAAAATGAGTAATAAAATTAAATATCACATCAAATGTCGGCCCATTTGATGACTACAATGTAATTCCAGGAGACTATTGAACCGATAAAACAACAGGCGATAAAAGATACATATGACACTGATATACTCTTGGTATATCTGAATACAAATCTCAATTTTCTGATAAATCAATTGAAATAAATGATAGATATTTTTTATTTCGAAATCCTTTCAATTGGCATAATATTAATCGCATGAATGCATTCATAGGAAAATTTTTGAATATAAATTCAATTGAATTCTTGTTAAAAACACATTCCATAGTAATGTAGGAAATAAATCACAAAAATAATATTAGATTTTTTAAAATTTATTCAGCCATTAATGGAAATGAAGTGAAATTACAATTTCTAATTCAAAATCGTTTAAAGTCATCTCAAAAAATAAATAATTTATTTTTCATATGAATTAGAATTTTCATTACTTAAACTTTTCCTTAAATTCGTTATATAATAGTATTTTTGATTATATTATTTATTTGAAATCACAAACAAATTGTATTAAATATCTATAAATTATTAAATTTAAGCAAAAATTCTTACAATTGTATTAAACTTCTAAAACATTCAATTATGAGATTCACTTATGACTAGACTTGAATTTCTATAATGTAATCAATACTTAGAAATTGATTTGAATTTTAATTCTCTTCAGTCTATTATACTTTTAAGTGCTATAAATGCAATACAAAAGAGAAATTCATTTTAGAAATTCTTCGTTTCTCTCAAACATCACTCGAATTAAATATCAAAAGCTTTTGAAAACAAATAAAAAATAAATTCTTTTAACGGAATAAATACATAAAAAACTAAACAACACTTCAGAAGCTATAAGTCTAACACAAAATCTGGAAAACAAATCAAATAAAACTTTAGTTCTGTTCAAAACTAATTAAAATAATTACAGATTTGGAGATATTTATAATAAAAGTTAATCTCAATAACTGGTAAACTCTTGGTCTTTAAATGGCATATAAATAGTGTTCACATAAAGTGGTTAAATGAGGTCTTGAGGTAAGGAATAAAGCATTAATTAAATATATTTTTAAGGAATATAAGTCGGAAAACATTTTGACAATTGATAGACATTTGTGGCACATATAAGAAGCTCTCAGAAAATATAGGGATATACACAATGTATGGATCAGACCAATGAAGTCATGAACAGATGAATAAATGCAAGGATTGTATTAGAGATGTGTTTCCATAAGAGTCTTATTATGCGTCAAACGAAGACTCGATTTCTTAGGTCTTATCTCATTGTTATTATTATTGCAATAATTGTTTGAGATTTGTCTTATTTTATCGTTTGTACCGTCGATTAAATCAAAGTTTTTGTGGCCATTCGTCTGACCACTCGCTTTGGGATCTTTGTTCAGGAATCTAAGGGACGCCGAGTTAATGCAATACCGTTTGCCAGTGGTTTTTGGTCCATCATCGAACACATGTCCCAAATGACTACCACATCGAGAACAGGACACTTCAGTGCGGGCAACGTCTGACTTAAGAGCCAACAGCAATAAATTGCTGCCAACTATCCATATGAGGGAAGGAAATCAATTGAGTTCATTAAAGTTAAAGAGTTGTTCAAACATTTAAAGTATTAATTAAATGCCAAAACCATAGCAATCAAGACTTTCAGCGTTTAAGTGACAAAAGTAGGTTATGTTTACTATACTTGTGCTTAAATGTCAAATATTTGATAAGAAAACACTCTTACCGTGCGATACATCCGCATGAAGTTTGACTTTTGAATTGTTGATGACATCGGCAAATGCTGGCCAACCACAGCCAGAGTCATATTTGCTGTCAGACGAGAATATCTCTTCCCCGCAAACAACACAACAGTAAAGTCCTCGGTCATTAAGTTTTAGATATTCACCGGTAAAGGGTCTAAGTGTTAGAACATAGAATAGAAACTCATTATTTTCCAAGAGCACAAGTGTTTTAACAGATTGAGGCCATATATTTAGCATTAAAACTAAATTAAACATTAATTTTGAAACAAATGTTTTATAAGACATGCGATCAAATCATTAATAATAGTAATCAAAAATAAAACATTGGTTTCCATTAGTTTAAAATTAAAAGACAAACCTTTCAGTAATTTTGTGCTGGGTTACACGAAATTGAAGTGGTGTTAACTTCTTGACCAACTGTTCTCGGTCTTCTTTAGACAGTCGGCCATTTAGTTGGTCAGAGCGCTGATTTTTTTGCATATTTTCTTTTAGTAGTATTTGAGGGAAAACTTTTGTTCACAGATTAATAATTCTGTGAATGATTCATAGATTCAGTGCAGTAGTGGAGCACTGGTAGAGTAGTAAAGTAGTGAAGCGTTAGCACAGTCTGGACTCGCCGTCAGACACAATATTACGCATGAGTTTGGGCTCAAATTTATATGAGATTTTGTTGATAGCAATCGCGGAAAGAAAACAAAGACTTTGATTCAGTTGTTGTGAACTCTAATTAAGAATTATATGAATAGAAAAACACAATAGAATTGTGGAAATGGAGTGTCACTGCTATACCTGTTTCGCTCAATTCTGGGCTTATCATACAATTGACTTGAAATCAGTGTATAAGCCTTTTAAATGGGCTGTCAGTGACGCTCTTCGCAATGAAATCATGTTATGGCACAACCCATAACCACATATTAATTATACTTTTCAAGGATTTTTCACAAACGACTCATTTATTTAAAAGAGAGACTCACTCTGAGCGCAAATGCTGTTAGTTTTCAATGCTATCTCTTGAGCTCTGAAGAGATACTTTTAAACACTATGTCTGTCCATTGGAACTGACATAACATTGTGTGCTTTTTCGAGTTATTTTGTTTTATTTGCCTTCAGAGCCGACAAAAATAGCTTTGAGTGTGAGCTGAAGAGCAGTACCAGTGCTCTAAAAATATCGCATTCAGCGCATTGCAGTTCTGTTCTTTCGATCCAATCCTCAAACTCTGGTGTTTGTCGAAGCATATACTTATATAATAGGATTTCCATTTAAGGGATGGTCTGTCCCCTCAATACTGGAGCGAAAAATGTTTTCATAAAAGTTTTATTCGATTCGGTTTACGATTTGTCCTCAAAATAGTTCAAACATTTGCTTATAATTAAATACAAGAATTCAATCAAATATTTTTCCGTTTCAAACAATTATTAAAACTTTTTTAGTTAACCTAATGTTTGCTAAAATAAAAACTTGAGGTCTGAGCGCTAATTCTGTCCAATGAAATAAAATTAATGCATCAGAAATACTGTAGTATAAAATTATTCCGTTTTATTAAATGTAGAATTAATTCAATTTAATCGCTGAACCAAACATTTGAACTGAAAGTAAATTATTTTTCTTTAAGGCCATCTTATAATTAAATGTTTTCCTTTTGAGATTTAAATACAAAAATGTGTTTCAGATCAAAAAATTTAAGCGCAGATAAACTTGTTATTACAGACGGATTATTGCATTTGCCAAGAGAACAACAAATTTAATGTCAAGAATAAATTCTTTTTTGCCCAAATCTAACTGATGTGTGAACTTTTTTTTGTTCAAACATTTAAATTGCATCCAATATTTAATCAAGTTTTTCAATTAAACTTGGTATTTATGTGATTTTCTTATTAATAAAAATGAATTTACTGATACGAATCGCGAATTTTAATTGAATTTCGACTCAAATCTCCTATAATTGATCTGATTTTGGAGTCAATAAAAATTATTTATTCCCAAAATTATCTCAAATTTATTGGTTTCATAAAAGAATATAATTTGCAAAATAAGTGTTTTTTAAGGAAACGATTAATTTTGCGATTTATTCAGAGTTCTATTTATCAGTAAAAAGGTACATTTATGGTCACACAGTCTGCAAGCTTAGCTTTAAATGATTAGGATGAAAATAGCACATGTTTTGGCGGTTAGAGAGATACCAATATCAAAGGCTTATCACAATTTTACATATTTACTACTTATTTAACAAATATAACCAAAGAATTAAAATGTTCTGCTTTTATCAGGCTAAAAAATCTCAGATTGAAGAAGATATACATAAAAGGACATTCATTGTAGGCTCAATTGTGCAAATAAACACAAATTTTAAAACTTCAAGAAAGATTTTTCAAAATGAGTGAATATTATCTTAGAAAATGTAAATAAACTGATTTGTTATTCAGTTGGTTATCTAAACTTGAATATTCCTGGTCAAATATTGGTGAATACATTCTCATTCTAACATTGAAGTGAAATATTGAAGTTTGCGGCAAAAGAGTGCACATGTGTTGAGACATGTGTTCACACATGCGTTGACTGCTCTTTAAATTCATACACAAAGACATGTGTTTTGCTTTTAATTGTGTTTTTAATTTTGCTATCATTTGATTTCAATTGTCTGACAATTAATTGATTTGTTATTGAATTTAAGTTTTATTTGAAGAATGGGTGACGAAGAGTGTGACGATCACATCATTGAGTTTAATGAAATGGGTTTGGATTCGCGTCTTCTTCAGGCCATCGATCAAATAGGATGGCAAACACCAACTCTTATTCAGGAAAAGGCCATACCTTTAGCACTAGAAGGGAATGACATTTTAGCCAAAGCGAGAACAGGTACGGGTAAATCGGCAGCGTTTGCATTGCCGATAATCAATGGGATTCTGGCCTTAAAAGATGGTCTCAATGGCGAAGAAGATTTGACGACTCGACAGATCAGAGCTCTGGTATTGAGTCCCACCAAAGAGTTGTGCAATCAATTGACTCAACACTTCAAAGAGTTGACAGCATTCTGTTCGCGAGAGATAACTGTTTTGGACATAAGCACTGGTCGTGTGGATGACCTCAAAGCTATCATGACTTCAGAAACGCCAGACGTAATAGTGGGTACTCCCAGTCGAGTCCTAATGCATATTCAGGCCAAACAATTACCGAATATCAAACACGAACTCAAATATCTGGTTATCGATGAATCAGATCTAATGTTTTCGTTCGGTTACGAACAAGACTTGACTCAAGTGTTACAATCAGTGCCCAAAATCGGGTGTCAGTCGTTCTTAATGTCGGCGACACTTAATCCAGAGGTCAAGAATTTGAAAAAGTTATGTCTTCACAATCCGGTTGTCCTTAAATTGGAAGAACCGGAACTTCCAGAAAGTGATCGTTTGATTCAATATCATATCGAATGTGAAGAAGAAGAGAAATTTGTTTTAATTAATTCCTTGTTTAAGTTGAATTTGATTCGTGGAAAGACTCTTATATTTGTCAGTTCTGTCGATAGATCTTATAAATTGAAATTATTTTTGGAACAGTTCGGTATCCGGACCTGTATTCTCAACAGCGAACTGCCGATAGCCAGCCGTTGTTATGTTGTCCAACAATTCAATACCGGAGTCTACGATATTATCATCGCTTCGGACGACAAGACTTGTGTCGACGCCTCTCAAAGAAAGAGTAAGAAATTCCGGTCTAAAAGGAAATCAGACGATGAATATGGCGTTTCGCGAGGAATTGACTTTAAATTCGTGTCGAATGTCATTAACTTTGATTTCCCGACGAGTGTCAACTCATATACGCATAGAGTCGGCCGCGCAGCCAGAGGTCAACAAACAGCTGAGGGCACTGTACTGTCACTCATTAGTCCATCAGAAACTACATATTTTTCAGAAGTGCGGAATGCATTCAGTTCTAACTCGAATTTCAAGCCCTATCAGTTCCGAATGGAAGAGTTAGAAGCATTCAAATATCGGGCGAAAGACGCGCTCAGAGCCGTCACCACTATTGCCATAAGAGAGGCCCGAATCAAAGAAATTAAACGGGAAATTCTGACCTCTCAAACGCTGAAGAGTTATTTCGACGAACATCCAAAAGACCAGAAAATTCTGAAACACGACAGAGCTCTGCATACTGTCAAACATAAGAGTCATCTCAAGGATGTGCCCGAATATATAGTTCCGCCAACACTTCAGTCAGCGTTCAAATCAAAGGGAGCGAACCGAAGGATTGAAGAAGAGGCCAGTCTTAGCTATACTCCCAAACGCAAGAAGAAGCCCAAACACGTCAAGAATAAAGAGAAAGACAACGATCCTCTCAAGACGTTCAAGTTTAGAGCCATTAAGAAGAATAAGAGACTTAAAAATAGACGAAAATAATTGTTTCATTAATTTTTTTATTGATTTAATCAATTATTATATAAAATGTGATTAAAATTAAATAATCTATTTTAGTTTTCTCAGATTTATTTTGGAATAAAAACATTCAATATTTGGCTGAACTTTATTTTCATCATTCAATTGACTGAATGAAAGAAATGTAAGAATTGTTTATTTGGATTAATTGTTACTTCGGTTGCATTTATTATATGTTATAAATAGTTGTGTTTATCGTTAACTGAAAAATCGTTTCGACTTTAATAAACAGTTTGATTGAAATAAACAAGGTGTCACAAATAGTAATAATATTTACTATTTAATGAGTTGTAAAAGTTGCAAATTTAATTTAACCAATCGCATTTGCTTCAATGTTATTTTAATTGAGGACTTTGAGCTTTGAAGTTTAAAAATAAAAACAAATAAAAAAGAGGGATGTTACATTTGTGCTTCTATTGATTTATAGATAATGGTTCGTAAACGTGGATCACTCCTATACTATACTTTACACCAGGGATGGCCAAGGGGGGGTATGGGTCTTACCCCCCCTAGAATCGAAAATTTTGGCTTTACCCCCCC
>JAQGCS010001347.1:0-14329 GCA_034702105.1 Fuscozetes fuscipes | reverse complement strand
TGTGAAATAAGTGCAATCTTCATTATAAGAATAAACCAAGAATATTCTGCAAATCTAAAATTATGTCGCGCACTGTACTACATTCTTACTTTGTAAATGTAGTGAAAAATGATTGATTTATGTAACACTTTGAGATATATTTTATCATATTTTTGTTTGTTTTGAGTTATGTATAACTAAAATGTACCCTAATATTACCCTCTATTAGTCTTTGCTAAGAAATTCCTAGAATATAGTGACTTTTAAGCAAATGATTATCTAAAGGGTTGATTAAAGTGAGTAATTTGTTGTCATCGGAAAGGTGATCGATAAAGTCTTTAACGTAAAGAGTTGTAGAGCAAGAAAGTGACCCATTTTATTGCCAGGGCTATCACTGCTTCTAAATTTCAAATGTTAAGTGTTTTTGGACTTGACTTTAGTCAAAAGTTTCATGTTTTTAGGCCTCAGAATCAGTATTGAGTTTCAGATTTTGTCATTTCAGTCGAGTCTCACATTTAATAGTTTTTATTCTTGAAAATGTTTGTCTGGACAGCAGTTCTGAGGCTAAGAATTAGAGAGAATTCTGTCGAAAAAAGTAAAAATATTTGGTTTATTGGAGTCAACAATGAGTTAACATTTCTTTTAAAGTAAGACAGTTCTCGACTTTTGATTCCTAAAACGAATGCAATGTTTTGTGCGTCAAAAAGAAAGTTAAGAAACTTTAAAAAAACAATATTTGTTTCCATTTTTGATGACTTTTTTACGAGCCTTTACTCAAAAGAAAAATAATTTTCTAACGCTTTAATTCAGTGCTCAAAGAGTGGTCCAAATGATTATTCATTTTTAGTTTTTCGCGAAGATATAAATTATTTTTCTTTTGCAAAACACTTTGTTTCATATATTAAACTCTATTATAAAAATAAAGTTCTGCCAAAAAAATATAATTTGCTGTAAGCCTTCACTTTTGATTGAATCGAATTGATATCGAGCTCACATTTAACGAGTACTTTATTTCAGTGTCCATTTGTGAACATCTCATTTGTAGTCTCGATATTGGAGTCGATCTCCACTTTTCTTTACTCGATATATAAACTGATCGTTCATTTAATAGGTTCGGACAACTTTTCTCAAATGACTTGAATAATAGTGAAGTTCGATATGACATTAATATAAATAGAGTTCAAGTTTTTAGCATTTTTTAGCTCACAGAGACTCGACATCAAAATAGAGGCTCAGGTCAGGCATTCCTCTGATAAGTAGAGCGAATTCTATTATTGCGAATCCTATAATTATAGGAAGCGGTCAATACTAGAAAAAGCAAACCATTTGATTCTATAATATAATTTGATGGTTGCTTTAGTCGATGTAATATAATTTAGTGAATTAATACGATTGCAGACCAATGCCTTCCAATGCCTTCCACTCTATATCTGTGTTGCTTTTGTCAATAACTCACTGAATAGAACGGTCTGCCATTGATTTCAAATAAATGAACACTGGATTAGTATTTGGTAAACATTCAATTCATTGGTTTTGCATAAACTTCTCAGTATTTGGCGTCTGTTTGCTAAGTGCTAGGAACAGGCTCATTTGATTTGTTATATCAAGGAGAATTGCTTGAATAAATCAAATGTCAATTAGAAACGAATTGAATTTATTGATTAAAACAATTTAGAAATGATATAAGTCTTTAATGATTTAATGGTTTACATAACAAATTTCAATCTAATGGTCAACAATAGAGAAATGATTGTTCATAAATAGAGATTGAGCTGCAGTTGAGGTTCGGCTAATGCTATCGACAGAAGTGTTGGACATCTATACACTTGACATCAAACATGTGATGCATAGAGAGGCAACTTTGGTCATCAGTAGTACCCGTTCACGAATACAATTAGAAATAGAGGACAGCTTTTTGGTGCTCATAAATGGGTAAACACAGTATTGCTATTTTTGTCACGACATTGAATTTATTGTGACATTCACTCCAACATTCAAACTTCACTTTCCTTTGGTTTTGGCCTCTGTTTGCCATTAGATTGTTTTCAATGACTTTAAGAAGAGATAACTTTTCACTTATAAATTATCTTCTCTTCGATGGAATTCGAGGCAAATCTTTGTATTTTTCTCTTTTTTTTTATAGAGGAATGGATTTTTCGGAAACACTTCGAAGAAGTATAATAATAGTTGTGTATAACAAGTGTTGTATTTCGCATTTCTCTCGTCTGTTCTCACAATGGATTGCTGTTAAGAATGCGTTGAGATCTCAATCTTCTTGTGAGTCAGGTTTAGTCATATCTTCGGGCATGTCTTCGAAGAATGTGGGCATATGAATCTGACGGATCAGGGAACTCACTGTTTCTTCTCTGAATTTACATCTGCACAGAATGTTCCTAAAGGCTCGACGAAAGTCTTTGCTAAACAATCCATATATACCTGCAATTGAATGCAACCAAAATTGAATTGAATTACAAATTCTTTACTTAAATCCAAATATTAATATATAACTCGAATCTGAAAATTCAATTCTAAAGAATTTAAGTGAATCTTAAAGAATAGATCAAATGCGACAAAACATAACCCATTCTGTGTTTAACATAATATTTGAAATTTGTTCGTATTCTCTAATCGATTGTAAAATTGCTCACAAGAGTAGTTCTGAGTGTCTCAGAGTGAAGGGTTCATTTTGAATTGATCAGATTTTAGAGAAAAGGCGAGCAAAATTAATAATGGTGACTTACACGGATTAATCATTGAATTGCAATAACCCAACCATACAAATATTGATAGCAGTAATCCGGGAATGCAGTCCTCATTAACACAGAATGCTCTTGCCAAATAGACAGTGAAAAATGGTAGCCTGCAAATTAATTCATTATTTTTGGCTCATGTAAGATAGGATAATGATTGTGAAGAGGAAGCAAATGGACTGACCAGCATAGAATAAATCCGCCAACAATTATGCCCACAGTTTTTGCGGCTTTGGTTTCTGCGTGAAATCGTTTTGCCTGATATTTGGACGTTCTTTTACTGAATCGAGTCATCGCTAATTTACCACTTCTTGCACTCCCCTCTCGTGAAGAACAGGGACTACTTGATGAGGGAAGGCTTAAAGTGGACTGATTGCTGGGAGACATACGTCTGTTTTGGCCGTTTTGTTCGCAATTATTTGGAGATAGCGTCGAGTTGGCTGTCAGTCGGGCTGATCGGTACAGAGTGATTGGCATTTGTTTTTTGCCGCCACTGGCTGTGGCACTGGGCATTGTGCCGCCACCAGTCTGTTTAGGTCTCCTGCCTTTAATGGATTGGTTGTGATCACTAATCTGACTGTCACTTATATTTTGCCGCAAATTAGGTGATCGAGGCTTAGCACTGGTGGCACAGAATGTGGTCGTATTCAGAGTATTGTTATCATTATGTGTAGACAAATAAGAGGACGCATTAGTATTACCACAACTCTGAGTCTCGTCGTTATATCCGCGATGTATTCTAAGAGTGAGTCTTTCGTCGTGAGAACCGTTGCATTTCGTGGTCTTATACCCTCTCCTGAGGGCTTTTGAAGTGGAACTAGCCACTAGATATATTCGCCAATAGAAGAACACCATAACAAACATTGGAATATAAAAAGAGCCCAGAGCTGAGTATATGACATAACCTTTGTTCTGAAAGAGAGCGCACTTAGTCCGAGCGGGAGAACAGTCCCGACCATTATATTCAATGTTTTGGAAACTATTGTTCATTGAATTGTTTCCATTTATGTCCCGAATGTGAGATATTGTCGATGAACTCCCACTCGAGAGGACACTAACGGAAGACGTGTTGAGCACATCCACACTCATTGTAGAGGTGACTGTTTGTTCAGTCGGTCTGATCAGTGAAGTCAGATGTGAATGAGTGACGGCCACTATATCTGGTGTAATGAAGGGCTCGGGTTTGTGATTGGAGTGAATGAAAGATGTGTTGCTGTCGTTCCAACCGACCAGCTTTGCACAGGAAGTCACACAACTGTTAAAAGCAATTTTGGCAAAAACTTAAAAGGGTTCTAACCGGAGGAAAGCATATAATGAATGAGAGGACCCAAACACATGCGATGAAAATTTTGGCTCTTTTTGATGTCATTATACTTCGGTATCGCACCGGACGCGTCACCGCCAGGTATCGGTCGATAGAAATGGCGCACAAATTCAAAACTGTTTGCATTTTAAAATTAATTTTCAATTCATTAACAAATGGTTCGTTTGTGAGCACTCACTGCTTGCCGTACACATCCAGACATCAATGACTAACCTATTGTTCAGATAATTAATAAACGACTGAATTTAAAGCAAGGGATAGCATACCAGCCCTGACACCAAATTTCTCCAAAAACCCAAACATCGAGAATCTGCAAAGATTTTAAATTAATCATGTGACATTAAAATTATTAAATCTCAATCTAGTCTATCATTCTGAGTGCCACTCATTTTATTTTGCTTTATATTAAAAATAATAACATTTCATTCTGTGTTTAACTTTTTAATGATAGCAAAAATGCCGACGAGATTGTAAGAATCATTATAATTTTGGGTTCACTGAGTCAGCATGCTCATTGAACAGAATATTCAGCTCTAATAACTTGGATGCAGTTAACGCTTGATTTGATTTGGAGTACAATAGGATTGGAATGATATGAAAAAGTTGATGAACTGATGTCAGGATTAAGTACTAGTTATACACTTGTGTCCACTACAGAGAAGTAACTCATTTAATGACTCTCCAAACACTCACCACTGGTCTCAATATATTCGCTCCCATTCACTAAGTATACACAAGAAAACATTATTTATCTCTTGCCTTATAAACAAGGTTCATATTATATAAGTTAGTGAATCATTGCATACTTTATGATCAACTCATGTATGCGTTAATATAGAATATATCGTTAGTTATTTTCATCTGTTTTGTAATAGTAGTGAACGACTGGACAAACAAAAAACAGAAACGACTTAAGAATTAACAGACTATGCATTCAATTGAAGTCTTTCTAAGACATCATTTATTTGATAGATATTTGGAGACAAAAATAATTGTGTGAGTAATCTATTAATTCTTTCATTCAATTATTGCTTAGTTTCTGAAAATTAAACGAAGTTCGAGTGAAAAAAGCCTTCAATTTCTAAACTGAATATTAAATAATGAAATATATCTGCTTTTGACACAATATATGTCTGCTTCTAAATATAAGTTTGATGTCAAGAATTTCCAACTCTTTCTTCTATCAAATGAAGTCTATTATTATTCTGATAATAAAAAATTTCACCAAAAGAAGAGCTGAAAAGTTGAAGACGTGAGACTTTTTTCCAATAACATAATATCGCGACATATCAGTAGTTGTTTGAGAATTACCAAGCTAAATTGCTAATGCTTCAGATTTGAGATAACTCAAAGACTCTAATCGATACTTTGATTGAATTTGGGCACAGAATAATTGACAATTGCTTCACGAGTCAAATGTAATTAGTTGTGTAAATAAATGACTTGTTTTATGAGTGATTCACTCTTTGCTTAATTCAAATATTATTTACTGAAGAATGACATAAATGGTGGCAATGATTAGTTGAACGCCTCCTCGCATTTTCCATGAAAAACAATTGAGTGAATTTTTCTTAGGAAATAAAGAATAGGTCGACCCCTCGCACAGAATTGTTTGATCAGAAAAACTGCTGAACACAAACGCTTTAGAAAAAGAGTAAAAGAGAAGCAATAAATCGATTGAACGTAAAGAACAAAATAATAAGTTATATCTGCACTCGATTTTCATTGTCGTTCTCTTTGTGTTTGCGCTAAAATATAAGAAATTTTTGCTTAACTTATGTGAACGACTGTTCGCAGAAATATATCCCATTATTTGTATTCGTTTGACTCATGGAAATCATAACCAGTTCTAAGTTTTTACGTTTATATATCAAATGGACATAAAATGCAAATCTATTGAATAATCAAATAAATATTTTTTTTCACTTCAAAGTGAATCGATTCTTGGCTTTGAATTCAGTCCCTTTTCGCAAAACAAATATTTTTATTTGTTTTTATCATACAATAAGTGAATGCTTTTTGAAAGCTCTGCTAATCTTTTGATTGTGAAAGGTTAAAAGATACATTCACTTTCAAAATAACTACAATAGCAATTAAAGTAAGTGCTATTTTGAGCATGTACAGAACCAAGAACAATAACCTGTCTCAACCTTAATCACTTTTCTTTTTATCAAATTTGATATTAATTATTAATTTTATTGAAAGTCATTTTCGACTAATTTTTTGCAAAAGTCTAAAAACTTTGCACGAGTTTAAAGAAACTCAATTTTTATTTCAATTTGTTTTTTGAAACAATAAGAGAATGTGTTTACTCAAATTCAGGTCCAAGGGGATCCATTCGAGCTCAAAAACTAGGAGAGGGTATTTGGGCTCTACATCCCTTGGTCACCCCTGATAAACACATTTCAAACATTTTCTAATTGTTTTAGAAAATAAATAAAAATAAAAGGTTTTTTTTAAAAAACTTGTGCAAAGTTTTTAGACTTTTCCAAAAAATCAGTCGAAATGACTTTCATTAGAATTGATAATTAATATAAAAATTTTTTTTATTTTGAAAATTGCTTTACAAGTGATGATCTTTGGTTGAAAAAAGTTAAGAAAATGATTTGTCGTTTGAGATTTGTTTGACTCAAAGTCTTCGTCTAATTATTCGAATGAATAAGTTATAAATTGAGAGGATTTTTATTAATCTCTGTATTAAATGGAAGAACACAATGAGTCCTTCCATTACTTAAGGCGAGAAAACTGATTATATTATACATGTCTAACCTCTAGAGAAAGTGAGTAGGGTATTACTGCGATGCCAACGAGAAGGTCCGCCACAGCCAGAGATACTGTCAAACAGAATGAGATGGCATTAAAATATTAATTGAATTGTTTTGTTAGTTTCAATACCAATGAAGAAATTGGTGACAGTTCTGAGTTTTGCGGAGACGAACACACTTACGATAACCAGTATATTACCAGCGATGACAATAACATTGATGAGTCCCAATACGATCACAGACACGATGACTGTGGCGTCGTTGAACTTCATGGCAATACTCGTGCACTCACTGCCCAGCGATGGATTACCGCTCGTCTCCAAAGACTGGTTTTCGCTGTTATTAACCAATGCTTCCATTTGTTGGTCAGAGTCTGTGCTCGTCGTTAATATTAACTCAAATCAATGGTTTGGTTCCGTATTCTTCTAGAAATCATATGCTCTTTGAGAAGATGTTTAGCTGAGAATTCAATTTTAAAATATCTAATAATTGTATCTAATAATTGCTTAGCACTAACTTAGTTCATTCTGATGAATTTTAATTGTTCAAAAAATTTACCGGGTAGCAGATATTTTTCAAAAACTAGAGAGTTTGGGCAAGTTTTCATACCAGCTACCCCAAATTTTTCGTAACTTTTTGGATATCGTGATCAAAGGGATTGCCAGTGTGTTAATGACTGCATGTTTGGCTTTTGTCTCAATTGATTGCATTCATTTTAAAATGTTTAATGAAATTTTTAAGGCATTCAAAAATGTTTTAAGAAACGAAAGGCTCCTCATTTTTCATTCACATTCCATTATAACCATTCAAATGATGGAAATGAAGAAAATCAACTCAAAGCTAAGGATTGGAAATGTGTCTCTATTTGTGAATTAAGAGCTTTTTTAGTAAATGTGATCGAATTTATACCAAATTCCTCTATAAATGACACGAAGAATAATATTTAGGTTCTTTCGAAATAACATCAAATGTTTCTTACATTAAAATTTTTGTTCAAAAGACTTAAAGAAGTGCCTTATCTCTGATATATAAACTCTGTTTACCGAAATACTAACCAAAGGACTATATTTAAGTCAAAAATGTTCGGCAAATGTTTGAGTGAATAAACGATTTTAATAACATTAAAAGCAAAGACATATCGATTCACTTACAATGTATTGAGTATCGAAAGACCAGAATAGTTGACAATAATTTTCTTTGACGACATTTTTGATGAGGTCTTAGCAAAAGAGCTAATCATCACTTTGTTTGACTAGAATTTGGTATGAGGTCCAAATGAAGAGCAGTTGAGCTAAAGCTTCGTTTGTTTCATTGTTTCGTTTAATTGAAATAAATGTAAATCCAATTAAAACCTATTGAGAAAATAATATAAAATATTATCTTTTATTAGGATATAAGCATATCATAAAATCGATTCCATGTTAACTCATTGTCTCAGTGACAGCAACACAATTATCCACAAAAATAACATTTTCTCAAATAATTACTTATTCTTGCTATGAATTGTTTGCTCAAACATTATTCACATTATTCATTCATTAATCGATGTAAACCCCTGTTGCGAAATATCTGCCAAAATAAGACATTCATTTCTTAATTAATTGGCTTAACTAGCTATAAATCTTCTCAAATGTATAAAGACAATTAAACTCTTTTGATTTTTTTTTTGTCAAAACAGTCAAGAATTCAATTTAAATAATTGTTTATATTTTATTATTATTAATAAAATAAACATTTCTTTAAATGAATAGTGTTAAAGAATTTCAATTTTTTCCTGGTCTTTAATTTCAAATAAAAAAGTTAATTAATAACCTGTTTTGTCATACATTTAGTATTTTATTAGGTTGTACTGGCAAAAGTAAATTTATTACCTTGAAATCAAGAAAAAGATTAGGTTCAATTAAAATATAATTAAATTTCAGAAGCATTATCATTAGATTGTAGCAAATTATCAAGCATAGCTAGAAAGTGATTTAACTTTGAATTCGTTCATAAAATTATTGCTTAAAATTGGTTTCTTTTTTGTAAGAGTATTTACTTTCAATTTGAAAAATATTGAATTTCGCACATTATGTCAAAATACTCACTCAATATGTGAGAGATTTTCAGATTTTATGTTTGAGTAAGGTTATGTAAACCCACTGTCACTGAATAGGATAACACTTATCATAAATAGAGATTTGAAATGCAATCTATGAAATTATGTCAAATCTGTTATTTGGCAAATATTTTTCAAGTTATATGCCTGAAGCATAAAATTACCTGTATCATCAAAGTTTCCATTTATTTAAAGATGAGTAGAATATTATCAATGGAAAGTAAATTAAATTTGGTCTTAATAAAAAAAATCTCTGTTCTTAATATTAAGAGCGCTTTCAATTTGATGAAAGGATCGGAGTTTTTATTTGATCCCAGAATAGAGGATAATATAAAATTCAATTCAATTACGAAAAAACATTCAAAACTATGTGAAGTTTAGAACAAATATCTCTAACTTTGATATTTTGTTTATTCAGAATTATAAGGTATATATGCACAATGTATAGACGTATACATAGATGTATAAGGTATGTTTTCGATTTCGAAACAAACGATGAATGAAACTCAAAACCATTCATCAAAACTGTTTTCATTGTTTATATCGATTTATATAGAATTTGAATCAAAATAATGATCGCAAAGGAAATCATTGATATCTCAGATGAAATAGGCTTAGAATCCAGGGTATAATCAGAAATGAATAAAATTTAAACTTTGTGACTTTAACTATTCCTTATAAGAGTGTATTTTTACAATTTTAATCAATTTTTTGGGCCAATCATATAATATATTTTAGAATATATAACAAAAATGATAGCTCTATATATATCCGGATAACTCTGGTTTAGGAATGAGTTCCTGAGTTTGAAACCTAAGAAGAATTGAATGAAAACTTATTTTTTGTAATAAAGACTTGATTTCATGAAAAGAATTTTCCTCTTCTTATAAGAGATAAGAAGGCAGTGAAGGAGTGATGGCTTCAGACATACTTTAAACGACACTAAACCACACAAAACAGTTATAAAAGTTTTAATTGAAGTCTTAAGAGATTAAAACAATTATAATATGTCTTAACTAATTCTGTCCGACTCTTGTGAACAGACACACAATTGCACACAAATGAAATTTGTCTTCAAAATTAATTAGTGATACGAATGAAAAAGATTTTTATATACTTTGTGTGCAAATGAATTAAAAATGAAAGGCTTTTAATCGATTATTAAGAGTCACTTAAAGTTGAAATAAAGAATACTTAAGGAAATTGATATCAATAATAATAATAAGAGAGGCTTACAAGATAATGAGCATAAGTCAAATCATCTCACATTAGCACTCAAATAGAGTGAAATCCTTTTCTGTTTATGACTGTTGATAGATAATGACCTGAATCGCATCCATAAACAGTTGAATTTATCTTCAGTTTATCTCATGTTCATTGAGGAAATCCTGGCGCTCAGGGCTAAACATCACTCCACACACTTTCAGTAATTGTTATTTTTCAGAATATAATGACATGAGACTCAAAATTAAGACTCCGAGCGTTCATTCAATTAGACTTTACTTTTGAGTGAAGCCTTAATTTCGAAATAATTAATTTTCAATCAATTATTGAGAAAAAGTAGTCAACAATTGCAATACACTTATGAAATAGTTTCAAAATACACTTGTTCAACTTTCAATCAATACTTTTAACTTGTATTCAAAAACTTCTTTAATTATTTATTTAATTGCTTTAATTGCTTTAATTTCAATTTAATGAATAAAATTTTAAAATTCAATCAGACTTTTAATTATCGAAATTTCGATTCGAAATAAGGGGAAAACCAATGAGAAAATGCATATCAAAAGAGTTTAAATAATTAAATAAAAATTCAATTTAAAAGAAAATTTTCAAACAAAACAGAGATTTAATTAAATTATTGGTAATCACTGCTCACAATTATAACTTTGTTTTAAGCGTTCGACTAATATATCGATAGATTGTGTACACATCTAAAGGATATTATTTGAAGTTTGAACTCAAAACAAGATTTGTTTATAAATTCCTATTCTTTGAATATCAATCTAATTGAATATATTCTGTTTAAGCATTCACTTCGGTTTAGCACTAGAATGTAGTCACTTGTCTTAATTGTTTTAATAAAATAAAGTTATTCAAAACGGATGCTCACAATTGCAAACCAATGAAAATATTTGATCGAATGAAGTGGTCATCGATCAGAAGCATTGGACGTAAATGAATACAATGTATATAAATGCAAAGAAAACATTTGATATAAGACATGAACTAAACTCAAATGAACCAATCACTCAATTTTTGCTGGATTGAGCAATCACAATATTGTTATGCTAATCTTGCGCTTCATTTCAATGTTGGACAACACTGCTTTTGATGGTCTCACGGAATGGGATACTCGACTACAATGTAGGTTCGTCTACTCAGTATCCATAAGTAAACACAATTTATTAATGGATTATTCATTAATATAAAGAGAAAATAATGAATTGAATGCAGACTTATATTTAGACCAATCATTAAAATGCTATCAAAAAAAATTCCTCTCATTTCTCATTATTAGACATAAATTAGAAAATATATAATATATGTATAATAGATATACTAGATACATTTATTATTTGAGATTTGTTTTAATGATATAAAACACCGTTTAATACACTACTGATATCATAGGGTGTGTTTTCAATGCTTTTGGTTTGGGTTTGGTCTCTGCCTAATAGACACTGCATTCGAACAAATGAATAAGTCATGAATTGACATTCGAATTATACCCTTATTAAAAGTGTCAGCTTTTAAGTTATTAATAATTGAATTCGTCAGCAAAATGTTTAAACTGTAAATATTTGGCTCTTTTGTGATTAATTTTTCAAATGAATGTTTGCTTCGAAAGATTTGTTTAATACATGTTTAGAATGAAGGATGAAGTCATTGGAAAATTGTATCGATTATCTCATCCCTTATATAATCCAAACCACAATACGATTCAATATTTCACATTCTTCTGATGACCGGCTGAAGAAATAGATTATTCTTGTCTTATAGATCACAACTTAGTACGTGATATAAGAAGCAGTGATGTAGTTGTGCTCCAATTTTCTGCTCAGCCATCAATTGGTTAACCAATAAATGGTTGCAAACAAAACAATATTAAGTGAAAATTGATGGCAAACCATCCCTTCCATCCCATCCTCAAGTTTTCACAACATTTCTATTAAATTTCATGTGAGCTCTTGTCAAAAAATTAGTCGAATAAGAGCTAACAAGCTAATTTCAAGCTTGTGATTCAATGGAAAGATCGAATTCACAATAAGAAAACAGTTTACATCAAAATTAATTACTCGCAAATTGAAAAGTTTAAATCGAGTTAATTTTGCGAACGAAAAGTTTTAGTCTTTTGAGAATTTTTCATTCCTTTAAATGAAAGAAATTATTTTCGTTTTATTCAAAGGGAATTCAATTTATGCGAAAAGTGGTAATAAAATCTGCGAATCAATGCTTACTATTTTGAATAGAAGAGCAATCAGGCACTCATTTTATAGTGGCATGATCAGATAATTCATTAATAAATGTGATCATTTATATAAAATCAAGAAATAGATATTAGATTTCCTTTCTATTTACATTTGATCATGTTCCTCTATTCTATTAAAATACAATGAACAATGGCAACCCTGGTATTCCTTCTTCTAGAAGAAAATTTTGGAAAGAGGTTTAAAATTAAGACCTGTCACAGTTAGTCACACTTTTATTATGCAAACGAATAATTCGTCGCAAATGTTGCAAAACTCCACTTCTGTCCGCATTTTTTAGTTTTAACTTTTTATGTAAACTATTTTCAAATTAAAAAGAAGACGACTTCAGGAAAACATATCCCGGAATAGAACTTCTTTTGAATGTTAGGCCAAAACCTCTTTTCATTTAATAAAATTAAAAAAATTCAATAAAATGCAGATTTTATCATAAAATCGACAAATTGTATATCGATTTCTCCAATTCTGTGCTCATCTCTACTGTTTTGAACAATGCTTTCAATTTAAAGCTCAACAAAAGTGTCTTTTGTTCAGAAGAGCATACCATATATATATATATATACCATATATACTACCAGTACCATGCTTAATTATTCCTGTAATCTTAGTTTGTTGGATAAAACTTTGAATGTCTACTTTTGGGTATTAAATTGAAGCAGGGACAAAGCCAAAAACACTCTTCAGTCATAAGACATGCATGAATACATTTTTAAACTTGATTAAATTTAAAATAGAAGCATTTAGTAGCTTTTCACGAATAGAAAATACCTGTTTATTCGCATAACGACTAAAATGGCACTAAAATTGAAAATCTCTAAAAGTATTGCTTTAATTATTTAGTAATTTTCTCTTTTATTTTTTGTTGCGCTTAAAATTTTAAGTAATCTATCAAAAAGTCAGTCCATGTAAACACTATTTTTAATAAATATTAAAAGTCGGCACAACTTTTCACAAATAATTAGTATAGAAATTATTCACAAAGCCTATTGCATCCTTTTGCATGTTCAATTTATGTATAATTTATTGAAAAAGTAAATATTCATGTTTTGAATAGTATCGCCCACTTATAAAAGTGGCTTTATTTGAATGAAGACCATACTACAGTTCAAAGATGTGGGAGGTCCGCAGCTCCAGGGCAGTAGTTTTGTTTTCAATGTCAGAGTCAACTAGGATGGAAGACGCCATTTTTAATCGCGTTAAAATAGTCTAGAAATAGGCTAAATCGGCGTACATTCAACCATATAACCCCAAATCACTGATAGATCTAGTTTAAATCCTGTTTAAAGCCAAAGTTCGTCGATTTTCTTACCAAAATGGCGACCGCGCGACGGCGTTTTTGAGCGCTCCTGAGCATTACTCTATAAGGTAGTTCTTGCTGAATTTTCGACTCAAGGGAGGACTGGTTTGTGCCTGCTATAGACGTGCTAACTCATGCAAATTGTAATTTGTCTTTTCTCTCACTTGAAAGAGTGAATGGAAAACATTGAAGTTTTCTTCTATCACTTGTTTAATATTGATTTTATGGCTCGTCTTTCGTTACTCACACCACGAATGAGACGTTCGGATAATTTTCTCATTGATTAGCAAAAGATTAAAATTATGCAAATTCTCACTCATTTCGAGTGAAAAGAATTCCTTTTAACAGATCTTTATTTTGAAGAAAATTCATTTGAATTAATGTCGAAACCATTTTTGATTCACTGAAAACAGCTTTGAATTAATTGGGATCAGAGGTAACACAATCTCAACATTGACTAAAAATTTAATTTTCATTTCCAGTGAACTGAACTCAAGATATGTGTTTCGGAGACAGAAGTAAACAGCAAACAACTGATAGGGAGGCATAACGGTGACGTCTCAAAATACCAAAATCTCAAAATACCAAACCTTATAATCCCTTATCTTTTGTTTAACTAAAGGAT
>JAQGCS010001346.1:0-14333 GCA_034702105.1 Fuscozetes fuscipes | reverse complement strand
TTTTAATCTTTTTGTTGTTGTGCTGAGTCTTATGTGTATCACAAGTTTGCTCTCATAGACCTAATGCTTTGTATGGGGCACAACGAATAAAACTCCCTGTATATAAAATAGACCAAATTACTTTTATTTATCTTCTTCACCTGATAGTAGAAATACCCTTAGAAATACCCTTAGTAATACCCTTGGCATTGGGTGATATTAGGAAAAGAACGGATAAACGAATAATACAATGTAAGGGTTATAGCCTTGGAGGTTATATCCTAAATACACCCTATTTATAGTTATACTCCCTAGTTTTTTTAGCTAAGTCGGACTCCCCCCCCCCCCAAAGGTGGCGGACCTTGGACACCCCTGGTATAATACTATTATACGACACCAAAATATTACACGTTTTTACCAGCCTTAATGTTATAACTTAACTAAAATAATAAGGTTTGAGGTAGATTTTACTGTAGATGTTGCCAATAGTGAGAATGAAATTATTTCATTGAATTTTTCGATGTCATGGAATGGCTTAACTTTTGACAATAAGACATTACTTATGCCATAAACTTTTATTTGAAGCAGATTTAAGTAATTCGTTGTATTCTTATAAACAATTGAATTATTCGTAAAGAGAATGGAAATCAATTCTAAACGCAACGAATGATTGGTTTACTGTCGAATGTAATGTTTGGCAATCCTTTTATTTTGGGTCTTCTCTCGCATTAATCAGTTGACAAAAGGTATCACTCGTTGACCTCTTTGTGAAAGTTTTTCTAATTCTTTAACCCTCGAAGGTTACAATAAATCATTTTCTGAACAAGTACCTTGCAATGAGAGTGCAAACTTCTTCTGTAACTTTGAGGATGTTAAGATCACACTATATAGGAATCAATTGCGCCGATCATTACAATTGTTATTCAAAGGATAATACTGTCTTATAATGAACTCATTTAATGGATTAATCAAATAAAGTCTGGATCTGTGCTATCAAACAGTTGGTTATAATGAGACCTGTGTTCACGACAGACAGTGTCGACCATTGGATCCAAACACTGATTGCGGTGTATTCGATGCCATTAGCAAACGGTGTCAATGCTCTGAATATTATGCATTTGATGGAAGGGAATGTTACTCAGACGGGTCTGATTGGCTTTGTTATCAACGGTCACTCCATCCGATCATTATTCTGATGGCATTTTCTTTTGGACTTTCCTTACTATTAATTGTTATCTCAATATCACTACACTTGAGAACAAAGTAACAAAATTACTATAATTTATCGATCAATGAATTACCGAATCATTCGTTTATTCTTTGTTTTATAGGAAAAAGCTCTAATCGATTCAAACACATTCCGATATCCTTTGAGTTGTCACCAAAAATAATTGTATCGAAATATTTTCACCAAATCTAAAGATGACAATCATTTAAAATCATTCGATTGCATTAATAAATGCTGGACTAGAGTTTGGTTTTGCCAAAGATATGCCAAATGCTCTGTTGCTCACAATTCGATTACTCACTCTGACAATTGTAAGGGTCATCTCTGCATAAATACTTAGGAAGAGAGCCATAAATCAATTTCTTTTATCTTTAGACTGCTTCTCTTCGGAGAAATTTTGCTAGCTTAATCTGGAGGTCGCGAATGCTTCACAATTTGAGTTTATATAAGTTTTTATTTCAAAAATAAATAACATTTTAATGAATGGAATTTTTCAATAAGTTATTTAATTCAGAAATAAATAATTTTGGGAATAATTCCAATTAATTATAGAAAATTTTCAATAGATTTGAATGATTTAGTAATAAAACTGAAAATATTTCTTTGAAAGGGATGTAAAGTCTATCAATCACTTGAATTCCTTAATCCCGGAATAAATTCCTCAAAAATTTGAAAATAATGTTTGAATCGAAACATAGATGGAAGGCATGAGTTGTCTTTCATTGGGTGAGAAGTCAAAGAATTTGTTAAGAATATCGATCACTATTTAATCTTGGTTTAAAACCTATTTGTTTGATTCGAATGAATAGTTATTCTTATTCTGTAAATGTTTGGCTGAGATTAGTGTAGGAATGGTTTAAAATAATGATTTCGAATACATTTATTATGTTTTGCTTCAAATCAAGTGATAATAAATGTTAGCGTTTGAGTGAACCATATATTTGTGTCAAATATTTGTGGCCCGATTCAGACGTCCATAAAAACGTATTTCTCTTCTCAGACACTGTTATCTGTGTTGACCAAAAACAAGGGCACAAATGGAGTGCCTGTTCTGTTGACAGTGAATAAAATTGATGCCATATCCAAAAGACTGCTGAGTTTCTGAGTATAAGCCAATAATATAAGACTTCTCACTGTTTGCACTGTCTATCAGTTTATGGATTGATTCTGTTCTCAATTGATTGCACTTTACATTACATTATATTAAAGATTATTATTTCGTCGAACAACTGATTGATAAGCAATTATTTTAATAAATTTTGATTATCGCTTAAAAACTAATTTCTTTTGTAATTCATTTCGATCGCAATTTTAATGTTTTGTTTGAAAAGGTTTTCAAATCAATGATTACAAAAGTAGGATATGCTTTGATTCCATGCATTCAAATTGATGTACAATTCTAAGCTTTGATTGATTTAAACACAGTTTAGTTTAGCACAGAATATGTTGGGTTAAGACTTGTGTCAGAATTGCAAACATTGAGTGGAAATAAATGCAAAACGAGTTGACTATTGAATGAGTTATTGAGTTTTGGCGCAAATGAGACATTCAATGAAATCCCTTCTGAAAAATAGAGAACCGGAATATTAGAAAAGAACATAAGAATTGCAAATGTGATGCTCACCACTGACTTGTCATTGAGTCAAAGCCCTCTCCCATTAATCATTGGTAAGAAATTAACTCTAATTCTCTTCGTTTTCTTTGAGGATAACAACAATAATGTTATGCAAACAAAACCAAATTCGCATTTCTCTGTCTCAACGAGCAATATATACATTTCACTCTTTGCATGAATAACAAAATAGTTTTGTTCGAATAAATTTGAAAACATTCCAAAATATCAAAATTCAATTTATTGACCTTTTGTTTTGAAGTCTTCATTTGAAGACGAGTTCAGTATTTTAAAGAAATCCACAAAAGTTGTTGTTTTCGATACAGAATTTGAGTTTTTTTTTTGAAAATATGGTGTCTTTTAATAATTTGTTATCTAATAATAATTGGAGTCATTTTCAAGAATATAAATTCCAATTATTTTGAGAGAGAGAGAGAGAGAGAGAGAGAGAGAGAGAGAGAGAGAGAGAGAGAGAGTTAAATCTTACTTGTAAACTTAAAATAAATTTTTGAATAAATTAATTCAGTTTATAATAAATGAAAAGACAATGAGAGGACAAATATAATTAAAGATCAAAAAGAAAATATTAGTTGTGATAGAAAGAGAAGAATTTGCTTTGAAGTGCCGGCGATGGGCAACAAATATAAACCAGGTGCTGTTTCTTAGCCATGTTTCTCAAGAATCGCATAGATAGTAGTGATGATAGTCTAGAATTGCAATCATGAGTAGTGAACAGTGGCGATACAGTGGACCGGATGTCACAAATGGGAGACTGCAAAACAGAGTTGTGTCTCATTTGTGTGACTCTTCATAAGACTGAGAGACACACACCTTCTCTGAGAATCATAACTTATCAGTAGTGATATGTAAAGTCAAGAGCCTCTATGTTAGCACAGCTATGATTAAGAAAGACTGTGCTGTCGTTGCATTTTTAGCACAACCTTAACGACCCTTTGCCGGTCATCTGGACTTTGTCAGCACATACTGGCTCTACAACTGAACCTCAGCTCAAGACTATTCGTAGCCTTCAAATCATTTACCGAACCTTTTAGTGAATATGAGATTAGAAATCAATTTTATTATTACTTCGAAAACCATTAATCGATAACTTTATATCAATTTTGGCTCAAATTTATACATTTAACCAAAGTTTGTCTCAAATAACTTAAAAAACTATGACTCAAATATTTGCATCAAAATATTGCAATCAATAAACATTCGTTAATCAGTTTATGCATAAATCATTTAAATTTATTAAGCCTTAAAAAGTTTTGTTTTCAAACTCATCAAAATAATGCAATGGATAAATTGTTTAAAAGAATTGAACAAGAGAATTTTATTGCTATTTTGTGACCATCCTCATTTTGCATTCTTTTATTCCTTTTAAGGCAATTAGTTTTTTAAAATTATTTAAACAAAACTTTTTTTGTGACACAACTTATGAGTTGTTTAGAAAACTTCATAAGAAGACAATGACTCGAGTTTTGAAAGTTTGAGACATTTATCTATTTTTAGCCTATATTTCAAAAGCTTTTTTACGTTATGTTTGGGATATATATAAACTAAAAAAGATTTCTATGAATTCAATGAATTAATGCGTAAGTAATGAGAAAAAGGTAAGACTTTCAATAGTTTTATCGCATATTTTAATTTAATACATAACTATTGATTAGTTATAAAATGGATAAGAAATTAATAAAAGTGTTGAAAGACTGACCGTTTTTCCTCCTCGGGTTGGCCTGTTTCCTGCGCGTACACCTGAGCCCGATGTCTGCCATAAAAGCCATGCTCTCATGCTCTCAATGCTCTCATTTTCGATCATTGATTTACACAGAATAGTATGCAATGGATCGGCAAAAGAGCGACACAAACGATCCAACGCAAGACGGCTTCACTTAATATAAACGCAACCAAACCAATACTGTTTATTCAATTTTAGCGTCAGAGGTGGGGCCTCTCCACCAATAGCCCCACCAATAGCAGTTCTAATTGTTACTTACCATCCACACCAACACCACAGCCTTTGCGCTATCTATCCGTTTGCATCACAATCACTAGTATTGAGTAGGGGTTCACATACTCATCAAACATTTAGGAGTTAAAGGCATTACAGACATGCCGTGAACACTACCTCCTCAGTTTTTACTTGACATATCCTAGATTGATACTTTGCTGTATTGTATCAATGTCTTTAGCTCATAAATATTTAATCACTACTTTGAATCTCTACTCAATATATTGATCACAATTAATCCCTCATAACTTTTATCCATTTTATGCATTTTATACAAAATGTATCCTTACTCACTTTACTCTTCTCAACTTAATATAACTTATAATCAGGGATGGCAAAGCCTTTTGACTCTAGGGTAGGGGTTTTTCAACATTTTTCTAGGGGGGGGGGGGGGTCTAGGGGTTTTGAATTTGCCACCAAAAAAACCGAAAAAATGTGCTGCCTCGTTTCGCTCGGCGGCGAGGGGGGGGGGTATACCTGTAATGTTAAATTTTTGAAAAATTCTAGGGGGGGGGGTTTTGCCAAATTTTCGACTCTAAGGGGGGTTTTCGAACTACCCCCCCCCTGGCCATCCCTGCTTATAATAAGTAATATTAAATTAGATTATCATTTGAACAAATAAAAAAATCAAAGACCAAAAGAATATTGTAAAGGGTATTAGTCATTGAAACATTCATAGAATACTTTTTAGGTCCATCTTATTTTGATATTTTTAATGGAAAGTATTTAAAATTGGGCTTAATGTTGAACATCTTATAAGTTACCACTGAAATAAACCAATTGAGTCAAGCACATTTCCCATTACAAATTATGCAATTGAAGAGAAAACACCAATACTTCAATCTTTATGAATGGTTGACCATTGATTGAGTGCCATAAAATTTCATCTATTCATCAAATTAGGTTCGAGGCTAACACTAAATACGTTTAAATTAGATTAAAGGTTAATTGAATCCTTGTCATTACGAAGTCATGTCTAACAGTAATAAACATTCAATAAATTAATGATAAATATTTTAAACAAAGAGATGAGCGACAAATTTTCATTCAATTAATAGAAACCCACACCTGATGCTCACCACTCATACAATAAATATTAATTTGTGGAGAGAGAGAGAGAGAGAGAGACAGAGAGAGAGAGAGAGAGAGAGAGAGAGAGAGAGAGAGATAGAGAGAGAGAGAGAGAGAGAGAGAGAGAGAGAGAGAGAGAGAGTCGGATCCTTCGTTTGTATACATTTCCTGTTAGCGTCACTCTATCTGTGAAGTAATGAAAGTTTACGGGAATTCATAAATACTCCCGTAAATACATGTTTCCTGTATTTCAATCACTTTAAATAAATTTGGTATTCATTGCTGTCTTCAATTCATACAATTGTCGTCATTTAATGTACATTATATGTAATTTACTCGTTGTTTGTTATATGCTTTAAATTAATATTAACAACAATTTAACTTTTATTACTTTTAATTAAATAATTAATTAATTGATTCAATTATATGTTTTCCATATTTCTTTCTCCCATTTATCAACTCTGAGTAACAATTATATTGTATTCTAAAATATGGTTGATCTTGTTAAATCTATTCATTTACAGTCAGACATTGAAAATGTACACAGACCCGATTATACATACGTGTAGAGTATAGACCATTATCCCGGTTATCAAAAGTCTCTCGGAGCCATTGGTGGTGGCAATTTAAAATTGACGGTAGTTTTTGGGAGTTATGTAGGAGATCGTTGTGATCAGGAAGACGTGGGCTATCACTCTGTAGTAGCGGGATTCGGCATGACTGAGAGTAATGCCTAGAGCCCGGACATTGGAGTAAAAAGGTTGCACCCCGAATGCCTAATTTTGAATTATCAAATAATTTGAAGCCCTATTTATATTTTTGAGAAAATTTATATTTATAAGAAATATTTATATTTTTGATTAATTACTAAATATTTTGTTTGATTTGAAATGAAAACCAGAGAAAAGAGATTAAAGATAAATCAACATTAGAGATTATTATAATGGATTATTTTTAAAACTGGTGTCTACATTACAAACCAATAGGAAAGTGAGAGGTACTCTGCGTTTTATATCATTTTATAGCAATAAACATACTAGTTTTAAAGAAGAAAATAGAGAAATGTATTTTTTAATTCTTTATAATCACTTTCTATTTTTATAATTTAATCATAAGTATTTAGTTTACTTTTATTTGTTTACTGAATTTTGAATTTTTTTTTTTGCATTCATAGATCATTTATTTTTGGTTTTTGGTAACTATTGATAATTATTTGATAATTCAAAATTAGGCTTTCAGGGTGCAACCTTTTTACTCCAATGTCAGGGCTTTAGTAATGTCTTTACCAAAATATGTTACAGTGATGAACAAGAATGGGCAAAGGGTGGACTGATGTGTGGATGGGACTTACAGAAATCCCCCGGACAGTGAACGGCTATCTGATCACATTCAATTTTGAAAATTTTTCGCCGAAAAAATCTCACCTGAGCTCGAAAACCTTGTCGTGGCCGTGGTAAAGAAGCCATTAACATAGTGAATAAATGGCGCATAATCACGAAAAATGGCAGGGGGATTTTCTAAAATTTTTCTGTTTCAAAGTGGGATAAAGGTTTACTCTCGGTAATCCTAAATTTGTTATTGAAAAATGAGATTTTTTTATTTTTTGGTGTTTTTGCTTAACACTAAAATCATAGGGAACTAAGATTACAGTAAGCAATAAACCGTCAATTTTCAATATGACAACCTTAATATTATTAAATCAATATGTTGCTTTAATTAAATTAAATATTATAGAAATTAATTTCTATTGAAAACAGGGCTGTGGAAGGTTTTCAGTTTTGTGAAGGGGGAGGGGGAGTGGTAAAGGTCTGTGGCAGATCGGTCGAATTGTAAGGAGGAGGTACAGGGCACACATTTGAGAAAAATGTTTATAATTTGGCGCTTATTCTAATCTTTTACTTTGAAAGAAATATTTGACTAATGAAAACGTATCTTACATTTGATTACAAAACAAGTCTTAAAACAATTAAAATGTTTTCTATAAATTTTGTAGTTTTTGTGTCAATAAATACGAAAAGATATATAAAGTGATGAAAATTGAAACAAATATATATAATACAAATTGACTGAAGAAATGACTTAAGGCTGTGATTAATAACTAATAAAAGTATCAAAAGTTATGTAAAATGTTTTGATCACAGACTAAATCAACTCATTATTGGACTCAATGTATAGAAAAATATTCAATTATTTAGTTTAAGAGATTCCAAATTATGTGAGTTTTGTCTCTGCGTTCTGTTCGCTGGAAGAGGCCATCACTTGTGAGGGTTGTGTGTCTTTAATGGCCTCTTCATAACTGGGCGGCGGATCGTTGTTCATAGAGTCGATCAGAATTGATTCATAAGGAGGTAAATGAGTGGTCGTCTGGTTCTCATTCAGACCTATGTTTCGACGATTTGTGTGACCATTGGATCCACGACTTGACTCTCTTTGATTGCGACGATTTCTGGATCGCTCTGACGATAGATTTTGACCACTTCTAGGGTTTATGTCGTGTTTTCTGCAGAGATTGTGCCAAATGAGAGCACAACAACACAAAAGACTAAAGCAGGCCATCAGAAAGCCAGCGGCCGTCGGAATCATTAGCGCTGCGTTTGAGGGTTTCCTTATGTTTTTCGTTTCTTAGACATTAAATTAATTAATTGGTTAATCAAATCAAAGAAGTGCTGACAAACCGGTGACACAAAGGCGTAGATTCTTATCGAAAACATATCCCGAATTGCATTCACATCGACTCGAATACGGACTTTGATTGCAGTGGGAGTTACTATCCGTGTAATTACACTCAACGGGATGTGAGCACCGATCCGACACATGTTTGGGTGATAGGCAGGTGTGGGCGCCCACCACTATCGGGTACTCCTTCTTACAGCGACAGGTGTTGCTCCCATCGCAATAAATGTGAGAACTGATCGGAAGACAGACTCGCAGCAGATTACAGGGCTGTCCGATATGGCACTCAACTGATCCCAAATACAAATCATTTAAAAATCATAACATTAAACGATTAGTGAATACAACGAACCGATTGTTAGAATCACTGAAAACAAAACACCGATTGTTAACAAACAATATCTTATGTATATATCGATTCCAATCATAATATTTTCTTTTCATTAATTATTTGTTTTAATCACTTTCTAAACATTGTCTTCAAAACAAATCAATAAAATGCTAATAAACTCATCAATAATTTGATTGAAATGTTTTGTTGTGAGTCTGAGTCAGTGTTTGTTTGTTTCAAAACAAACGTCTATTTTTGTCATCAATAATGTTGTCTCAAATGTTATTCATTTGATTTGTTTGCGAATATTTTTATCATTTAATAACCGAAACTCAATTCAATTAAATATCAAACAATTTAATTATCGTTTTAATGAAGAGCTCTACAACTCTACAACGGAAATAATGTTTACTCTTAGCAACTCTTATGAGTCATCCAAAGGTATATCAGCAGTGAATTCAATGGAAAATTGCATTCATTTCACGAAATCAATGACAAAAATAAAAACAAAAACTCGTTTCGAAATCATTTTTGTTATGTTCTTACGTTTTATAATTGAGTTAGGCATAAATACTATGTCTACGACAAATAAGCAACCTTCATTATTAGCCATTTGCTCATTTTCGCAACTTTTTCTCGGTTATGATGTTCGTTATAACTAGTTTATACAGTTATGTAGTTCAATTGTCAAAGAATGACACATTATGAACAGTATTCTTAAATGATCCATCATTTTAATCAAAATATTCTTTATAATTGGCTTAAATATATGGCAATTCGATAATAGGGGTCTTCAAATCAATGAAAACATTTTTAGTTTTAACAATACTAGTGTTGTTTAATTTAACACATTTATTTTTTTACTCGAAAATAAAAAATACAGCTTTTGATATGAAATATTGATTGAACTCCCTCAATTCTTTTGAACCGACTCACTAGTCAGACAGGCCCAGGCAAACGAGCGAATATGTAACATTATACGAGTAATTGTCGGACATTTCAAAGAATTGATTACTAGTTCAGTTTCCTCTTTAATTTAATTTCAAATTTTCTTTTAAAGAGAGCCAATTTTTCCTGATTACCTAGGCATAACAAGACATATGCAAAGTAGAACTCTATGTCGGACCGGATTCGGATTTCATGAAAAATTTCGGATCAGACAAATATTTGAGGTTTTTTAGCGAATTTTATGAGTTTTTGTCGACATTTTGGAGATTCAGAAAAAAGCTTACAAAGCTTAAGAGGGTGTGATTTTTTCCCCAGGTGAGTCAGGACCTATACCCCATAATTTTTTGGTCCGAGGGACTCCCTAAGGTCGAGTACCGTGGGCATCCCTGGTCTGTACAATGTCTTATTAAATCTTTATAAATTTGTAATTGAACCATTGTAATCTGAGTAATTTGTTAAATGTGTCTGATGTTAGCAAACTTAATATGTTCAATTGCTATTTGTTATAATTTGATGATTTTTCTCTTAACTAAGGAATTAAATGGTCTAAGATCTAAAAATCAAAGAATCAAATTCTAAGGAATAGCATACATTATTAACTGCAACATTGTATACTGAATATATAAATACCTCGATCAACTATATAGTAACTTAATTTTCCTCAAATAAGAAAAATAAAACCAGTATATACCAGCAAAAAACTTAAATTAATCCTGTTACTTTGCTAGTGACCACAATCAAATGGTTCATATATCGTATGAAAGTTCAACATCTCCTATTTCTAAGTATAATTCCATTTTTGATTTAGCACCTTTAATTTCAGCTGTAGATATGATTTTACATATGTCCTGATATATGTATCTAGGCTACTAAAATTTAAGTTAAAAAATTATTCTCTCAAAAGTTACCCCCTCAGAAATTGATCTTTCATATTTTTTTACCCCGTCTAAAAATATCAAGCAAATGATTGTAAAAACCGTGGGACAAATTTATTAACACCGCCTAATATTAAGCCCTTCTTTTAGAAATTGTCCCAATTGATTATTATTAACTCTTTTGCGTATTTTATACCTACCTCTGGAACCAAATGACAATGAATTTTGATTGTAGTATAGTATTAATGAAACTCAATTTTATTTACATTTTATAGTTTTAATGATCAAACTTTTACATCAGATCTCCGCAAAGAAAAGTCACACTTTTTTACTGCAAAATATTACTGAACAGACACTTCCCCAACATTTCAGCTAAAATATCCGTTAAAAATGTTTATTTATATTATATTTTATTTGATTAAACTAATATAAATTGGTTTATACCGGATTCAGCGCCAATTTAGGAACAAAATGTAACTATACTTCGCCATCTTTCTTCCCAAATTTGAGCATATCTACCCTGACAAATATCTACCCCGGAAATCGATGAGTTGCGGATATACTTGTTTAACAATCAATTGAAATATTTAATAAAAATAAATGTAAATTAAGCGAAACTCTTAAATAAACAAATGATCTATCAACATCTTAACTTATTGTTTCATAGAATCAAAAATGATTTAAATAATCGAATTTATCGATTAAGAGGTTTTCTTCGAAGCATTTACTCTTCTTTTGTTTAAAAGTTTTAAAGAGATTTTGTGAAACTCAAAGGCGGCGCAAATGACTGCAGACAATAAATAAGTGATTCTCAAAGTCTGAATAACAGCGTAACGGTAGGGCACGATCTCCAGCATTGGTTCTGTCAGTACAAACAGTTGGCGCTCAATCCCGAAGAAAAGAAGACAACGGATCAGTTCGAACCGAAGCGCGAATTTCCTGAAAATTCAAGTTTTTAAAAAATGAAAAAAATTGTCAGAATTTACTTATTTTCCAGAAGAAAACCAATTGAAGTGATCGACACTAAGAGAGAGATAATGCAAATCAAAACAGTCATTTGATTCAAATAGTAATGTCTTTGAGCCAACTCGTGATAGAATATGAGAATAATAGCGAAGTGCCAAACAGTGTATATCTTCTGCAAAATATGGATCTGAGGGTTCCAGTACTCCACGGGTTGTGGCAACTGATTGTTCACAAAACAATCCATTCGTTTAATTATTAATCGGCATAATATTCTTATAAGACTTACATCAGGAATATCATCTAAGTAACCAAGTCTAGGCTTACCAGGGGCCCAACCTGGTCCTTTAAAAGGTATCCACAATTTATTCTTCCAGCCCTTTGTATTATACATGTTGTGTAGTATGACCTGCCAGTGGTGTAGTTGCAAATAAAATGGGTTATAGCTTTGAACCGGTTTCACCAAACCATAGATTGCCGGTTCTTTCGGGTCTTCAGCTTCAAAAGTGCCTAACATTCGGTCCCAAATTATAAAAATTCCCGAATAATTCTTATCCACATATTTGCGATTTCGGGCTAACACACAAAAATGAGTAAACAAAATTTAACACATGTATAGCACATATAGGCAGACAGAGCTTATCGATAAAGGGGTGGGGAGAGGAGGGGGTTTAAATTAAAAATGTCTAAAATTTGCTTGGTGGGGGATTTTTCAAAGGACATGTCGAGGTCTCCTTGGCTTTGTTTGCCTTGGCATTGATTTTTGGCAATATATAATACCATGATGTACGCGATGATGACTGGGCGAGTTAAGTATAAACTCGAGGGGGCCCAATGTTGTGATGACTTCTGTGTGCAGCCAAAGCATATATAATTCTCCTAATTGCAAATGAGCCAAAAACACCTGAGGAGGTATACCCGATAGCGCCAAAGGAACGTATGTTATCTAATATTTGATTATTGAATAATTTTTTAAACAATCTATGAATAATTGATTGACATCCGCATGCTTATCATCTTTAGAGGGGTCAGTTTGGTTTTGCTGAACAATTCCTCAAATTCAATGTTCTAAAGTAAAAGGGTGAGCTGTGAGGCTGAGTTGGTGGAAAAAAATCTCTAAATAGATGTTATATTCGATTAAAACCTAGATGAGTTTTGTTAACATTTTCATAAATTCATTTTCAATTCGGTTTCGGTGGCCTTTTGGACAAAAATAGTGAAAAAATTGTTAAATGGGGCATTTCAAGGCTACCTACTCAGGGAGTTTTGCGAAAAGATATTTGAACTGAGATTCTGATCTGAGCCCTTTGCGAATGTCTTGTGAATAATTACCCATGCAGTGAAAGGTTGGAGGACAGCCTGTCTTAGACCAGCAATCAGTGTGAAGTCTTCAGCGCTATGATGTGCTTGGTGTATTGCCCAAATGAAGTTCACTTCTGTTAAGAATTAATGTCAGTTTAAAAGTTGGACAACACGTAGAGATGACTTGCCATGTGCGAGTCTGTGCGCCCAATAGAAACCCCAATCTATGAAGAAGAGGCAAAACCACCATGTCCACAAAGAGTCCCAGGCAAGAGTTGTCAAGCGAAAGTTTTCGTATACAAAACAGTAAACAATTACTTCAAAACTTCTCAAATTGAGTCTGAAATCAAATGCAATCAATTCTCAAAATTAAAGACTATTTTATTTGTTAAATGAATGAATTTATAATACAGTGTAATACAGTGTAATACAGTGTAATACAGTGTAATCTATTCATATTAAAACCGTAGAGTGAAGTCAAGTCGATATGTTTGGTCTGAATCTTAGGAACTGGTGATTATTGAATGAAATTTAGTTATTTTATTCATATAAACTAATATATTAATATTTGAAAATTTCAAAATTTTTAAATAACAGATTAATTTGCTAGGAGAGAAAAATGTTCTAAAAATTTGTTTCAAGGTTCGCATGTGTTTCAAGGTGCCCTTTAATGTGTTGCGAATTTTTAGAGTATATTTGACGGTTGTGGTCAATTTGGCGATTGTAGACACTGTTAATTAACAAATTAACGTAATCTATCAAAACTGAAGCTTCTATGTATTAATATATTTGATTCAATTATCGCCATTAGATTCAAACAAAACTTAACGATTATATTGCGGTCAAAATAGATTGTGAATCACCTATTCCAATAATTATTTCACATTTTTACATTCAAATCCTTAACAATAATTTAATACAATAATACAGCAAGTACAATTTATGAAGTATTCATTTAAAAAAGGAAAAAGACTAATATTTTATATAAAAATTAAAAACAATATCATGGATGTGAAAGATCTATATCTCCAGGGGGTAAGTCAGTGTTATTCGACTCGGGAGGTTTTAGGCTGACCACCCTTATTATCGAAATATAAATAATATGACTAAATATTTTCGCTATGGCTTAAGAAAAGATCGAGAGAAGTGACCGACTTTTAAAATATTCTTCACATTTGGGGTCATTAGACTAATCAGAATAAAACTGGATCTTAAGCTCTCGTTTTTACTCAACTTATTCTGAGGTTTATTTCAATTTTTAAAGAAATATTTAAACTTTCATCCATTTCTTTCATCACATCAGAGAGAGAGAGAGAGAGAGAGAGAGATCGGAAGAG